>JAIPRL010001198.1:0-41505 GCA_025469235.1 Pemphigus obesinymphae | reverse complement strand
CCGAAGCTACGCTCAGAATCGTTTTATTGAATGCAATGATTTATCATTGCTTTCAAATGCAATACATCCACCTAGAGTATCCTGCCCAGTAGCGAAGTGCATCCACCCATACTGACACCCGACGAGCTTAGTGCTTCCACCCCCTACTGACCGGCTTTTTTTAATATGAATATACTATAATTTTCAATATTTTTATTTTTATTTTATTTTACGTAATTTGCGTATATTTTGTATTTTAATGCATATTTTGATATTTTAGGGCATATTTCGATATTTTAGCACATATTTTTAAATTTTATTGGCATATATTGATGTTTTATAGGGCATATTATTAAGCATATTTTCACATTTTATAAAGCATATATTAAGGTTTTTTAGGGCATTAACATCCGCCCTTTGTTAATAATTATTATAGGTCATAATTATAGTGATGCGTTCTTTTAAATTTAAAAAATTGACTTACATGTAGGTATATAGTTTGTTTATTTATTAAATTTCTATTTTTATATATTTATTATCAACTAGATAGATACCTATATTATAATATTAGATATTATTTGAAGTAGATATACATATTTAAAAAGTCCTTCATTAGGACTTAGGTACATTTTTTTAAATAATTTTAATTATTATTAAAAGTATAAATTAAATATTTTTAAAACGTTAAATTTCCATTTTTCCAAAATATCCCAAAAATGTACTATACAGGGGGTCAATAAAATTGTAATTTTTTGCGTAACAAGCAGAATTACTACAATTAAGTACGTTTTAATACAAGCACGTACCTTACAGTATCACCTGTACAAGAATACTATCAGACTTCCAACTAGGATTAAAACAAAATATTATATAGATACATACATACCTACTACTAATTCCTTCCTGGATTAAAAATAGGTAGTAGGTAGGTACAGTGTACGCATATCAATTCAGTACTGGATTAAGAAAATAGTACATACCAAGACATATTATGGTCTTCTAATATTTATGATAGGAAAATTAATTTGTTTTATATTGGTTAGTAAAAAAAATATAGGTATAATATTATGTTAATTATTGTAAAAGATTTCTAAGTTTCATATTTCATATAAAACATTTGGAATTGGTAATTGGTACTTTTTTGAATTGGAACAATTGGAAACAAATTGGAACATGCGGAATTGGTATCAAAAAAGGTAATTGGGACGAAAGTCAATTGTAGACTGTAGTCGTTTAGAATATTTCGTAAACACGAGTATATAACTTTAGTAGAAACTTAGATTTCTACCACGGATTTATATCGGGAGGAGAAATTTGTTGTTCTACAACAACACTGTCAACGTGGTTCGATGAACGCTTTTTATTATTTTGTTTTTCCATATTTTATTCTAGGCGTTTTTTACAGTCGTTACATTTTAAGGCGTGTATACCTATTATACGATTTAGGTATAATATAAGTATGAGAAAAGTATACGATTGACGATAAATAATACTGCCGGACGTGAAAGAATATTGAAATAATCCTCTTAAAATCGACATAGACGAAGGTAAAATCGTTAACATTCCACCGAAATATATAGTCGTCATTACCTGCAGTTAAGACTTCAAGAGTAATAACATTATTCATGATATTATACCTATATGGCTATAGCTATACCTATAATATCGACACGACTCTCTGGACGTATGGACTGCTATCGTTTTTTAACGATGTTTCAACTTGTTTTTATGGAGATTCTTTAATAGTATAGTGTTAAGTTCAGTATATAATTATGTATTGTATTTATTATATACCTATATATTTTACTTTCTCGTAATTTATCAAAATAATCGATATAATATTGGAATTATCCCGTAAATGTAATGTTATCAGTGATGTAAAATGTATTATACAGAATTATAGGTACATCTTGTATAAAATAATAAAATACACGTGGCATATAAAAAAAAATATATTTTCCAGAAATGTTGTGGAATTTGTATTTTAAAAATGATTATGAGTTAAATTTGGTGTAATAATATGAATTTCTATAAATAGCCCAACATCATTAAAAGTTATTTAAAATATTGTGACATCAATATAGTACATATACATATACAATATTTGGTTTAATATTAAAACAAAATTTCTTCACTATTATTTATGAAATGCCCAGTGTTTGGAACGTTCACTAAAAATTCGAAACGCGTTCGCATTCGCCTTCATTATTTTCCTAAAGAACGCGTTTATTTGCTCGTTCATTTTTTATTTTTGAAACTAATTGTTTCGAAACTTAGTACTTACTTGGTATATTATAGAGAACACGCATTTATTTTTAACGTGCTAATTTCAGAAGTGCTTGAAAAAATTGGCGGCCGAACTTAGTTTTGAAGTTATATGGAAATTTTAAGTTGCCTTGATTATGTAAAACGACATATTTTATGTTGCATTTTCATAGTGATTATGTACCATCAATATTTTTACTGATAATTTTGTAGTATTTTCATCAATAGGTATTTTTTATTTTATCGGGGTATATTTTCGAATATATTCGAGTGACACGGTCATATATGTGATGCGAATGAAAGAAGTACACTTAATCCACATTTCAATACCTAATTTGTTACTTACGCGAAGTGGGGTTTCAAAACAAATCGAGAGATATTTAAATATTTTCGATTTAATTTGCAAAATTCGCGAGCATGGCTGTTTCCTTAAAATACCTACGATAATCCAGCGCTGTCGATACGTATTTTCATGAGAAACTACAAAGTTAAATATATATCAGTAAAAATATAACACTGGTACCTAATACCCTAAATATGAAAACAACACTTTATACGAAAACGTAACGTAAAATGTGTCGTTGTCAAAAAAATTAATATCGTTATAGCTTCTAAACTAAGCCTGACCGCAAATCTTTTATCACAATCACAAAGCAGAAATTAATACGTGCCCCAAAAATGACTAATATTATAATCAAGAAAATGGGGTTTTCCCGCTGTATCTCACAGCAACTTCTTAATATGTGCATAGTATGTATAATATCTATTATCTATATGTAAATAATAATTAATTCCATTGTACTTTGTGCACATGTTTAAAATTAAATTACTCCTATAGCATAGAATATAAGTACCATACGGCCATACTTAATCTAATTTATAACTTATTACACGTCTATGCTGTATATTCAAATAACTGTTACATTAAAATTAAAATACATTCAATTTAATTTTAATTTTATAATTTATTATTATTATCATAGATTAAATATATTTATTATTAATAATCGTGTCTCCAATGTATGATGAAAATTTTAAATAATATAATTATGTACAATATCAAATGTAAAATGAACGTTAAATGAAGTAAAATCGTTCACGTTCATAGAAAAGGAATGCGTTTTAAATAAAACGCCTTTTAAATTAACGCGCTCATATGTCATTCAAAAATATTTAACGCATTCTTTCTAAACATTGGAAATACCGCATCTACTCGGATTTAGAATGTGTGCGCGTTTTTTGTAATTATTGCCAATTTTTTCAATTTGTATTTTCATTAAATCATAATAGGTACTATAAAACTATATCACAGATTTTTCTTTAAAGTTTACATTAGAAAAAATGTTATTAAAAATGCAAAGGAAAATTGAGGGTCTTAAAACTTTTAATATAATGTAATATAAGGGGTGACATTTTCTATCGAATTTTTATTTATTTTCGATTTTTTAAAGTTGCCTTCGCATTATTAACTCCATGTTTGAATAAAATGTATTCATGTCAATGTAGACAATAATTATTTATAAGGTGTAAACTTTTATATTCTACACAATCATTCCTCTCCCTGGTTTTTGGTATTTCTTAAACCATGTTTTTTTTTATATTATTTTCTTCTACTTCTTTTGCCCACTGCCATGTTTGCTTATCATCTACCTCTACTATCAACAAATACTTCTTTAGCTACCCTCTTAAAATCCTCTACAACCTTTTCTCACATTTAGTTTATATTCCCTCTACATCTCACTCGTCAGTCTCATTAAGCTTCTATGTAAATACTATTTCATTTTTACAAATTCATTTCCACCACTTAATCCTCGGTTTTTTACTATATTTTTATTTTTGTACACCCTCTTTTTCAAACACTTAACTTCCATAACCATTAACTTATGTTGTGTTGTTATACTCGCAACAGAGATTACCTTGCAGTTCTTACATTGTTTTAAAATCCCCTCCCCCATATAAAATAATCAATTTGTGACTCATTCTCTCCACTCTTATATGTTATATAATTCTCTTCTATCTTCCTAAAAAAATTTAGTCACATTCGTTAATTTATACGCTGGCGTAAAATAAAGTACCTACCTACTCTTTTTCCAGCCTTATTTCTTTCTCAAAATCTAACACGAATTCCTCACATTACTTCCTTCATTTCCTGTCAGAACTCTAACTTTTAGCTTTTCTCATATCCCACTTGTGGAGCATATGCACTAATTATATTCATTACCTTATATTCTAACACTACTTTCACCTTAACTACTTAATCACTTATCCTGACATCAACCCCATTTCTTCCTCAACTATCACTTCTACACCAGTATTTGTACTCATTTTTTGTGAGTGTTAGATTTTATTTTCCTTACATACCTATTCCCCTTTTCACTTTGTTTCTTGCAAACAACAAACATTCACATTCCTCTTCCTCAAAACGTCTGCTAACTCCCTGATCCTGCCCGTCAATGTTCCCACCTTTCACATACCTAATCTCACTTTTACCTATCTTGTGTACTCGGGCGAGAATCTATCCCAATATCCTTTGGGATTTCCCTACACTGTTGGGCACAGTCCCGCACATATGAGTGAAGAAACGGCTATGTGTCCAGACATCTCATCATTTGTATTTCCTCTCACTAGTATTTCCCACACACAGGGACATATTATATAAAAAAAAATAAATAAAAATACAGTATATTTACATCATTAATTGTTATTATTTCCACCATCGTCCAAACTTAATAAATAATATATTGTAATTTGTATTTACCGCTTGGGGGGCATTCACCACACCGGTGTTGTATCCATGTTGAAATGCCGAACCAAAGGCTGACGCTATGATTGCGAACAATAGTTTTCCATTAAAGCGCTGTAACAAAGAAAACACGAATTGTTATAGTACACATTTCATAAAATCGTGTATATGTATTTTATTTCTTATTTACAATATTTTGAAATTAATATTGCTGTTATCAATAATATAGTGATAATTGGTTTTTTTATTAGGTACCTACTCGTATGATGAACACGCAAACGATTACAAACTAAATTATACGTGTGAATATTATGTAAAATACAACATTACCACGTATTTTAAATATTCCCCAGGCTCAGAACAAAAAAATTCTAACTTGGTATTTTCAAATTGTTCAGGAGAATATTTTTTAATTTTTAATATTAGGTAATACCTTTATATTGATTTAAATTCTATGTAATTCATTCAATAAAGATGCCAATGATCAATAAGTTTATTCTAATTCAAATATAGGTATAGTTAATACCTTCTAATATTACCTACTATTCGTATTACCTACTAATTAGGTGGATAAGCATGCATTTTTTTTTAAATTGGTAATTTAGAACCTATTTGTTCTTAGCCTAAAATTTAACACCAATTTTAGATAATATAATAAATATATAATGAAGGTATTTCTGTCTCGATCTACCCCATATATAACATAGAAACTTGAAGTATTCTATTTAGAACATATCTATCGATCTAGTAGCACAAAAGAATAAATAACACAAATTCATCATAGTCCGCTTTTTTTTTCTACTTTTAATTTTAGGCCCACAAAAATTAATCTAATATATTTGGTTATTTAAAAGTTGTTATGTTTTATTTGTCTGTGAGCAATTCTTTGATTAGAAGGAGTCGTGTATGAGTCTTACAGTTTGTACATTAACGATAGCAATTTTGTTCTAGTTAATTTGCTTAAGCGTAAAAAAAAACTACCATTGTATTTTATTTTAATAATATTAAAAATTATTATACTACTTAATTTTGTTTTATTATACAATGATTTATTGAACGAGATAAACAATGTTGAAGCGATTTGTCTAATTTAAGCATTATAAAAATGATTAATAAGTATAAAATATTAATATTGACAGTAGTTTATAGTTCATATGATATGGTAAAGTTAATATGATTATTATTGAATCCACTGTTAAAATGCTATCAAAAACGTCATGTGTGAAAGTATAATTACAAATAGTCAGTTTAATTTTATAGTAGGTACCTCCTATAGCTTAAGAAACACTCAAAATTAAACAAGATATTATATTATAATAAATCCAATATTAATATAGAATAAAGACAATAAAATGTTAGATTACATACGAAATACCTACACTTCCAAGTCGTTAAAATCAATTCGGCGTTATTGTTGATTATTAAGTTGTGTTGTTGCGTACAAATATAATATATTAATTTATAATTATATTGTAACATTTCATTTGAATTTTTTTAGATAACTATAGATATCTCAATCGTTCATTTTCTCATCATTCATCAAATATTTAATGTTTAAAACAAAAAAAATTATTTTAATAATAATGTAGGTGTAATAATGTACCTAATCTAATACATTTATGCATTTTAAATAACCTTAATTCTTAATTCCAACCAAATATATATATATAAAAATACATTTTATGTATAAAGAACAATATACCTATATATATACATATATTTATACATATATTTATATATATTTATTGTATATATGTATATATATGCATATAATTAATTTTATTTTGTCATATATATTATAGAAAACATTTTTAGCTTATTATTATAATTTTAAAAGATTTTATGAATGAAGTAAACAGCTATATTTATAATTTGTGGCTCCTGATGAATTTATATTTTAACATTCTGTATAATTATGTACATTTTTGTAATCACAAGAATTTTACATAATTTCATTAATTTGGTTAGGCGCATAATGTTCAATACGACCTAGATACCAAATTTATAGTGTGGATATTAAAGTACAAATAAAAACCGGTAACTGCATGATTGAATACAAGTTTATTTGATAATGTTTACGTTATATTTTGTTGACATTGTAGGTACATGTATTTTTTTTTTTAGTAATTTAAAAACTTGTTCATTAAATTCGACCAAAACGAACAAAATATAGATAGAATATTTAAAAAAATATGTTATTTTGAATCCGAAAACCGAAACATTACTTTCATTTTATAGGTCATACACCAGGAATTTTCAGTAGTCAAAATATGTTTTATATACGCAAAATAAACTAAAAATAATTTTAAAAAATATTTCAGAGGTAATATTATAAAATGTATAAAATCTAAAAACATTTAGGTGAAAATCTTTTCAGTGTATTTTAAAATATGAATTATAAAGTTATAGTGATTTTAAAAAATGAAAACAAATTGTTATTTATATTGTCGATAATAAGTTAAACATTTATAAAATTGTGCAACCCGATTAGGTTGTCTCTAAAATATTGTTGTCTATAAATTTTAAAACAAGTGTTACCTAAATAAAATATAATCTTAAAATCTTTAAAACCACCCGAAAAGTAGCTTATGTTTTTTTCCCATTTTTTGAAAAACAAAAATCATGGTTAAATAACAATAACAAGTAATAACAATGATAAAAATGATACAAAACGATTTTATACTTTAAATGTATTTAAACATTTTCAATAATATTGTTAGATTTTAATTTTTCTCAAAACATTGTTAAAATTATTCATACAGAACTCCTTAATAATTGGGTACCTTCTTAAATAGGTATTTTAAAAATAAAAATAAATTAT
Source organism: Pemphigus obesinymphae (assembly GCA_025469235.1). Classification (NCBI taxonomy): domain Eukaryota; kingdom Metazoa; phylum Arthropoda; class Insecta; order Hemiptera; family Aphididae; genus Pemphigus; species Pemphigus obesinymphae. The sequence continues at coordinate 33,697 of JAIPRL010001198.1, read as the reverse complement.
GTAAACTAAAAAAGACACTAATGGTAGGTATATGAATTTAAATTAATATACGTTTAGAAGAATATTAATGATAAATTATTTTACATTTTGATATTTATACCTATATATTATTACGTGCACGTCCTTGAACTCGGGGCACATCGATCTAGAGATGTAGTAAAGAAGACGGAAAAGGTATTACAATTTCATATTTTTTTGAGAGAGAATGCAGCTCGAAAAATGTCGGATATTTGTTTAACAGAGATTTCATAAGAAAACGTTTGTAGTGCAAATAAATGCATACTTTAGGAATGATGGCATATTTGAAGACTTTTGCGTATTTAAGCATATTTTATAAACAATTTCGTAAAAAGCTTTTTTTTCTTTTTATGTCTAGATTTTTTCATGTATATATATAAAAAAAACTAAAATAAATGTTAAAACTGTTATTATACAAATGTATATTATAAATTATTTATAAGTATTTAGAGAAATTTTTTTGGAAAGATATTTATATTGATTATACTGCAGTCTGTTTTATTTTATTTCATTAATAGATTATGTAGAACTTAATAAGCCGTACGTGATACCCGGTATACGTATTATTTTATAGTTCAATGTTAAAACCCGGGTTCGTAAGTTAATGCACTAAAAACGCATAATTAAGCATTTAATAATGCTCTATGATCTGGAAAAATATGCATTAAAATATTTATTGGAAAGTTTAAAAGTATGTATTTATATGCACTAAAAATTTTAAATTATACATAACATGTGCAGAAAATAAATCAGTTTATCATTTTTTTATATACCCAAAAACCCTATTTTTATTTTACCTAAAATTACATAAAAAATACCTAAATATTCAATACATTTTTTTTTTAAATATCTGAAACTTAAAACGCCTATTCCGGTTTACATAATTTTATTATTCACTGCAGTCGAGTCGAGAAAATACGAAAATATATATAAATAAATATGATATACCTAACAAATAAAATTACCATAACGTAATTCATTTTAATTTTTATAAAATAACATAACATTATAAAATATAGTATATTTTTATTTTTAAACATTCGTTTTCCCAATAAAGTACGGAATATGTAGGTACTATAAAATCGAAAAAGCTCAAATATGTATTTATATACAAAATTTAATTTCATGTTCTGATTCATGCACTTATAAATCGGATTTCTATCTCACTTAGCATAATGTGGTATTTAGCACATTTTATATGCAGATTCATCAACTTACGAGCCATGGTTATAACCAATAAATTGGTTTTTAATAATTTAATCTTTTTTTATTTATTTAGGTAAGAACCTTGTAATATTTTTAGTATTTAATACTAATTTAAATAAAATAAAATAATTAAGCTTACTTTATTCAATTCTAATCGAAAATATCAATGACCAGTTGATAATATTTACCAAAGAAATAGTGTGCAATGTACCTATAATAATTTGTTTAATGAATATTGTTTTATTGTTTATTAGTTTCACTCGACAATGTTAAAAAGACTACTTTAATCAATATAAATATATATATGTTTTTAATATATTTATTGGTATATTATTTCATGACTTAAAAAGTGTATTTATTTTTATATTTTTCACTTGATTTGAAAGTAAGAAATATTGATTTAAAAAAAAATACATTTGCATATTAATGCATATATTTTGAATAAAAGCATATTAGATGCATATTTTTTTATGCATAAATACACATTATTTTAATTTTTTTTTTTTTAATGCATACAAATCCAGACCTTAATTATAATATAGACATGTTTTTAATCATTTTCCTACGCATATTCGAATTCTACTCTCCCCCTCGATGTCAAATAATTATGACGATCCACATGCGTATATATAATAATGCTATTATATATTTTTCCTCAACTCGTACAAATTTAATGTGCATCGACGGTTTATATCATATATATATATATATTTATGTATTTCATATATTTTACGTTATATTCCGATAAACTTTGATAGGTAGGTAGGTACGTTATAATTATATCACCTTATTTTTAGCCTAATTTGTAAGGAGTTTTCTATATAATTTATCTATTAGATAGGTACTCACTTATTAATATTCTAGATCAAATCATTTTTTAATTGATTATAAATAGTTAAAATAGAGCATAAATATACTTTTAATACGTGAATGAAATAAAAAATAATATGTAGAATTGAACATTTTTAATACATTAATTAGTTATAGGTACATTTTTTTCTAATGTTAACTAATGTGTATTATTTGTATAGGTACTTACTTATATTAATTGAACGTAGTATCTACCTAACTCAGTTATCTTTGTCTGACACACGTCACACACGTAAAATCGGGTTTTGTATTTCCAATTTCATGAACAATTGGTTGACTTTCGGATATGATGACTTATTGATATAATTAATAAAAAGAACATAATCTATGGTGTGCAGGAACTTTATTTTAAATACATTTATTTAAGTTTTTACAAGTGTATGAATAACGTGATAAATAAATTATGAATATTTTGTAAAATTTCATTTATTGAAAATAAAATTCATACATGTCATAGATTATGTTCTCTTTTATACCTATATTAATTGTTATAAAAAGGTCATCGTATCAATCAATTGTTCGTGAAATTAGAAATACACAACCCGATTTTATTATATGTTGAATGTGTGTCAGATGAAGACAATTGAGTCAAGGTAGTATGTTATTGAGAATCTAGAACTACCTAACTAGTACCTAACCTAACCATATTTCTGAAAGTTTAGACATTTGTTTTAGTAGGTCAAAAATGTATATTTTAAATCAAATTTAAATAAATCACGAATAATTGATCATGTAACCTGCAGTGCCATAATTAGCCTAAAAATGTAGAGGGTATTTTAGTCCCTAAAACAAGTAAAATAAAAATATAAAAAGTTCATCCATAGAAAAGTATACACAGGTACACATAGGTACACACAGTGAATTTATGATGTCGCACATATTTTTAATTTATAAAATTATTATAGGTTTTCATATAGCTAAAAAAATGTACATTAATATATAATTATATGCATCTTTATGATTTTGTGTACCTATTTAGTTCTAAATAAATATGCTAGTTTGAACTATCATAAGAACCTTTCTTTATTTCGTCACACCGTTTAACTCATATACCTATACATTATAAGTTTATCGGTATACGAATCGATTTATTAAAAGCCATTTCTTTTTAAAGATCATTTTATATGTCTTATGTCAAAATCTGGGCTATATTTGTAACTCTGCTAAGTATGACGTTTTATATTTTAATTTTTAGAATTTTATGGTTTAAATATTTTTTTTAAACCCAAATATGATAAGTTCGAAAAAATTGTGACCCACCTAAATGATATAAAGAATGTAAATTTATACATTGACATTAAATTCATAAGTGCACAAAAATCACATATCCCGTACAATAGGTATTTGAAAAAACCAACAAGTGTATTTTTAGACTTACCTATATAACAATAATAACATTAAGAGCAGGTATATTATGTTCATAATAATTATAAATTACCGTATATGTCCATACCGAAACAAATAATATTTGTCATTTATAACAAGACCGTTACATTGTCAATAAAAAAATATTTAAAAATAATTTTACAGTGTTATCTGTTCTGCACATGATAAATGTGCAGACAGAGACAAACGTAAGGGGGGGGGGGAGATTGAAACCCCTACGAAATTCAAGATAAATTAGACAATTGACATCTTGGCTTGAAAAATTTCCTGCGAAATAAACACCTAAACCGAAATGAAGTAGGGTTAATTTTATTCACTAAAAAAGATAGTACCTACCTATATTGTATAAATATAAAATACCTAATAAATGATATAAATACATAAAATACAGGTATGTCATATATATATTTTTAATTTTTAATTAAGATTTTTTGGTTGAGTATTAACTATTTTTATACAATTATGGGATAAAAAAAAATTGGTTTTAGAATTACTGAAAAGTCAAAACTATAAAAAATTAATGAAAAATTACCATAAAGGTATCTAACATATATCAAAAATAACTTCAATCAGGTATATTAAAATTTCTGTTACTCACATAATAATATAATATAGTAATTTCACTTATATATTATCAATTGATTCGATTATGTTAGGTACTTAATTTATAACAAATAATATGAATACCTACATAATTTAATACATTATACTTAATTTATAATAAACACGTATATGAATTTCTTTACTTATGTATAATATTCAAACATACATAATCCTATTATAGAAAGTAAAGGTATATTTAAAAATTTTAAAAATTATTTTGCCCATCTCTAATAATTTATAAAATTATTTATTTTAAAATTTGTATCTAAAATCAATCTATAAAATATAAAATAATTATTAATACAATTACATCCCGTAATATATAGTTTGATTCTATATGATTAATTTATTCAAATATTAAATTTTTCAACCACTCAAAAATGTTTCCTGTACTCGCACCTGTTAACAGACAACAGCTAAAAGTTAATTCAAACAAAAACTAGAGAGATTTGAAAAATAGACAACTAGGTATTAAATGGCACTCTGGTAAAATTTTAACATTTTAACTTTTGTATTTAAGTCATTATTATAGGTAGGTACACTCATTATAAATACCAATATAATACCTATTATATAGAAATGAATGATAAATCTTAACTTCAATGTCAGATGTATTATAAAGTGTTTATTATAAAATGATTATAAGTATTATATATATAGGTACCTACTATACGATTTTCATACACGCATTTGATAACCTTTAATTTAATAATGTAGGTAGTTATTAATGAGTAAAAATACAAAAGTATTTTTAAAAAAAATAACGTATTGAAAAATATGATAATTGTTAATTAAAAATAAAAAATATAATAAAAGTATGAGTACACGAAAAATACTTTCGAGTTTAGACTATTGATAAAAAAATCTTTTAATTTAAGTTCGAAAGTGCACAGTTTTTATCAACATTGTTGTACTTATTAATAAAAGTATTATGTTTATACATAATGTAGGTATTCTAAAGTGAAATTTGTTTATTATTTTATATTTTATCAAACACAAACAATTAGTGCAATATACCTTAGTATACGGTGACGATATTATCATACTTACATACATATTATATATATTTTTTATCGGTTAAAAAAACAATAACATTAAACAAATAGCGCGTTTGGTAGGTAAATTATAATGAATTACTCACAGAGAAAATAATATTACATTAGGTATATTATCGTACGGATAAAAAATAACCAAGTAGGTATAATAGTATGCACAATATAGCCTACCGGTACCTATACGCAGTTTTGAATAATATAATATATTAGGTATATTTTTATTATTATATACATACATGTAGGTAAGTATATAATATAATATATATTTATATACCTACGTCATAACCACATTTTTTTCGAGCTCGAAGCACGTCATAATAATACCTCATTAGATTGTTTTCCCCGCAATAATAAAGAACAATAACTCCAGCAATAATTATAAATCTTGATTTTTTTTTTCAATATAATAATATAGCTCAGAAATTTATTATTAATAAAAAATATAGTTAGCTAAATAATATTATACCTAACTTCAAGTCTTTCGAATGTAATGATTTATCTTTACTTTAAAATTTAAAATAATAATTCACTATCCTGTCCGATTGACCAACTTCCACCATCTGTATCTGGACGACTTTTATAATAATTCTAATGAAAGGCACATGAAAAGTACAAATAAATATATTCCTGTTAAAATATGTCTACAATATAGGTATTTTTTAAAATGTACGATTGTATTGACGGATTATGTAAGACAGATTATAGAGAAGTACAGAAAAAGGAAAAGGAAATTGTGTATGGTAGGTATCTATTGATCAATTATTGAAGGCTTAATAAGTGGTCATTAATTAAGAAAGGATTACCAAAGGTAATGATGTGAACATAATATAAGACATTTATGAAGAAGCGAGTGCAAGAATAAAGAGTGTGGAGAAACTGAAGATTTTATGGTCATTAAGTCCAGCTTTGAGTCCTTACTTATTTCCCCTGGTAATGGATAAAATAACAAAGGATATACAGGGCGAGGTACTATCGTGTACCTGTGTTGTTTGCAGATTATATAATTCTGATAGGAGAGAGTTCTGTGGAAGTGAATAGTAGACTTGAAGAGTGGAAGGAAACTCTTGAAAGTAAATAACTAAAGATTAGTAGGCGTATGGAGTATGGTTTCGGCGAAAGGAAACACAGAGATAATAGGGAAAGGCAATAAAGTTGAATAGGAATGTAGTAGGAGAGGACAAGAGGTTCAAGTATTTAGAGTCTGTTGTACAGAAAGATGGGGGTTTCAAAGGGGATATGAAACACAGGATTAAGTACAGATCAATGAAGTAGAGAGAAGTGTCAGGTGTTTTGTGTGACAAAAGAATCCCTTTTAGATTAAAAGGTAAATTCTATAGGACAGTGGTGAGACCTGCAATGACGTATGAAACAGAATGTTTGGCAGTAGATAGGAAGATAAAACAGATAAAGAGTCTATCAAAGATGAGAATGTTAAGGTGAATAAGTAGAGTGACCAGAGAGAACAAAATAAGAAATAAGTAAATAAAAGGTAGTATAGGAGTAGCTTTGATAGATGACAAAATGAGGGAGAATAGATTGAGATGGCTCGGTTATGTATTAAGGAGGGAAGATACTGAAGCAGTAAGACTAGTAAAGAAAATGCATGTTGATCAAAAGATGGAGAGAAGAGGACTAAAAAAGAGGTGAGGGTATATGATAGCAAGTGGTATGGGAAAGTGAGGATAAGTGAAGAAGATGCGGAAGATAATGTAATATAAAAAATAACATTATATTACATGATATGTATATCTTTAAAGTAACTGGTAAGATAAAAGAACACTTTTAGAAAAAAATACTTAACTCTGGAACTCAATACTCTCGAGTCTTGATCATAAGTAAAGATACCTACTATTAATTCTATCAGTGCATTTAAAATTTCCTCTTCATATATAGGTATATAGTTAAGTACATTGTTGACTTTTTCTTATTTAAAATCTTTCTTTTACATTATTCCATTGTTGAAATCAGATATTATTGTAATACTATTACTTATATAATATTCATACCTACCTATTATATTACAAGTAATTTTCTTCATCGACCTACCTATATTATAAATCATATTAATTAAACGTCAAAATTTTATACTCGTAAATCGTAATAATTGCATGAGCTATGTGAGATATTATTTACAATGCAATTAGAATTTGGATTGTAATGTGAGAAAATTGTGACGAAATTAAGGAGCCTAGATAACTTGGTACGACCACCGCTTTTATTATTAAATAGATAAGAATAACCGACCAATTATTATAATAACTCAATGATATTATATTTCTAAACTGATATTATGTGCCAAATTTTAATACAATAAATGTGTAATTAAATATGTATTCAATCATATATATATATATATTTTATTAACAAAATGTACCTACAGATTATATTACACTAAAATAATAAGATTATCTAATATATAAATTGTATATAATATTATGATTTATGATGATATACATATTATTCACTTTTATATTACATATACTATTATTATGAATAATTGTAGTACCTATAGTATAATTTATTACAAAAAAAATTCTGCTAATTCATACTTTCTCGTGTTGTTAATATTATATTATTTATTATAGTTTCTAAAAATATACCATTTTTTTTTTTTTTAGAGGAAAATTTAAATAATATATTAGATTAATTATTAATTTATACATTTAAGAATATTTAATAAGCTATTTATTTTAATTAGGTACCTACATTATCATTACCACAATGACGAAAAGGGTAAAAAGAGTCAAAAATCGAGTCATATATATCAATTCATATTAGATTTTTGCAAGGATTTTGATGGTATTATTATTTTTTGTTTAATTTGAATATTTGATCAAATATAATTAAAAACCCTCAATTTTACTCAGATTAAAAAAAAAATATTTCAAAATTTACATATCGTACTAAACATGAATATTGTATGAGAGACCACACCTTTGTTAACACCCTGTATATAATCAATGGTATTAGGTACCTATTATAGATCCTTCATTGCTACTTGGGTACCTACCTACTCGAAAGAACGATCAAATTACATTTTTCATTTTCATATTTATCTTATTATTATACTACCTATATAATATATAATATTGACAATAATAATTGTACCTAGTACCACTGATTATAAATTATATTATAAATTTATAATCAATGCTAGTACCTACACGATAATAATTCAATAATCATGATAGACGAACACCAAAATAAACGAGTTTTGTTATTGCATTCAAACTTTGCATTGGTATTATACGAACTATTATTGAGTGTGGGTATGGGGTGAGTGGAAATGTCTTGATACAGATTACTAACACTAATAATCATTTACGACTTAACATAAGCATAAGGCTGTTTTTCAAAAGCATAAGAAGATGTCTATATATTACTCCTGTGTGTTGTGAATTGTGTGGTGGGAGGCCCTTTATAAGACTTCTTTCATGAATTAAAAGAAGTGTGAAATATTATAATAAATTTGCATAACACTGATTTATTATAATATTTTACAATTTTTTATTTTTTAATTGACAATAAATTGTGTACCTACCTAAGATGGAAACAAACCGAAATATTAATTTTTTTTCAATTGATATGTCTCATATACAAGGATGGGCACCAACTAATTAATAAGTGAGAGTTAAGTTAAAAAGTTAAATTAGTGTTAACTTATTAACTTAACAAGTTAATTTTATCAGTTATAAATTTATCATATTATGTAGTTAAGATATATGTAATTAAATCATTATCTGGTTAATTTTTTTTCATTGAAAGTTAAGTTAGTTTTCTTATTAATTCTATAATATATATAAATAGTAAGTATACATAGACTATTATAGTATAATATAGTAGTGAAACATATTATGTGTTTATAAATGAGTATATGTACAATTTGCGTTATTTGTAAGTAGATAAAGTTATGTATTTTAATTTTCAAAATAATTTAATGTTGGACATTGAGTATTTATAATACATAATAGTAATATAGTTGTGATAAACATAAAATATCAATAAACAGAAGTTATGTGTTTCGTACAGAATTTGTTCTTATTTAAATAAAATAGATAAAAAGATTTATTTTAAGACTAGATTTAATAATTTATTGTTCATACATACCTATTATTTATGTATATATTTTTTTTTTGTAATTTTGATGTAGGTATACAATTGAAAATGTACTAATAAAGATGAAAATAATTTACTTTAACTTTTAAATTAACTGAGTTAAATTTACTAAAATCTGGTTTTAACTTTTAACTTTAACTAGTTAAGTTATTAGTTCATTAACTTTTAATTTGTATCTAATTACAAAAACTGTTCTTATAAACTTATCTGTATCTAGTTAATTATTTCATTAACTTTGCCTATCCTTGCTTATATATGAGAATGTACTTATTAAAAAATCACTTATTATTATAATTTATTGTTTCAAAAAAAAAAAGACATATTATACATTAATTAATTATAAGTTATGATATTACTATTATCTATCTTCAAGAAAATGTACATACAGCTTAGTAAATACCTTATAAAATATAGTGTATCTCTTTTTTTAAGCATCAATTGATTCTACTCCTAAAATACAATATTCTTATATTTTAATGTAAAATACAAAATAAACAGCATGTCAGGATGCAATTAATTGGTAAAACTTAATTTGCTGTTTCCTAACAATTAACTTTTGTGGAAGTACATTTTTTTGACAGAGCTGTCACCCCGCCAATAATGTTTTTAAGTAAAAAACTGATGTTACATTTACAAACTATGAAAATATTGTGATTATTTAAAAATTTAATTAATAATTGATCGGCAATATGACTTTGTATATTACAAACACTAATTTATTATTATTATACAAGCTTTTAAATTTGTAATCTTTTAAAACAATTTTAACCTTAGACAATGTGTAGGACAATCGGTTCATTACATCATATAAGTTGATTGTATTCAGAAATTGATTATGACTTATGAGCTAAGATCAAAGTTGGTAATCTTTTACACCAATTTTAACCTTAGATGATGTATAGGATAATCGGTTCATTACATCATATAAGTTAATTGCATTCAGAAATTGATTATGACTTATGAGCTAAGATCAAAGTTCAGATTAATATTAACTACATTTACATTTATTAAACTCATTTAAAATACATTTTATAATCTGTATTGATTAAATTAAATATATAAATGTAGGTATAGTAAATAGTATAAGCGTCAGACATTCATGGTGTTAATAGGTATATTATATCAATCAAAACATAATATAATTAATTATTTTAGTAGTAATGAAGGGAACAGGTCATCGGGGAATAGCTAAATACGTGATTAATATTGGTTATCGTATGCCTATCAGCAAAATTTCAAATTATAGCTCCCTCTTGTACTTTCAAGGTTTTTAAGAGGATACAAGAGCAAACAAATTTTCAATGAAAAACACATAAAATATATTAGACATATGAAACAGAAAACAATTTATATAATCTTATATTACCTATGTTATTATAGATTACAATATAATCTAATGTTCTACCTAGTAATTTTTTTAATTAAATATTCATTTTTATAAGAGTTATAGTTATTTACTAATTTATATATGTACATAGACAAAACAGTTACGTAGGGCATTACAAAATATATTTCTATGTAATTTATTTTTTGTTTCATTATTCTATGATATTTTCATGAAGATAAAAATGATAAAACTTAAAATTAAGTGGATGTTATGCATTTTTATATTATTTTCGTCAGTATTATTTTATGGCAGTATAACAAAATTAAAAATTAAAATATAACAACTAGATTAAAATTTGAGTTTAAATTCCCAATAGGTACTAATTATTTTGAAAAGCAGAATATTTTCTAGACCATGTCATAATATATTTGAAAAATATTGTTAAAATTTTATAACTATTTAAAAATAAGGAATCTTATACTTAATATTAAAACTGTATAAATTTTAAATTGCATATAACTCTATAAAATGTCTAATAAAGAATTTCCAAGAATACAATTATGTAAATCAAAATTATGTTTATTTAATTTACTTATTAAAAATATATTTCAATTCATATAAGTAGATAATGACTAATTAGTGAAATTTTTATTAATTAATTAATTTAATTTTATGTAGAATTGAAAACACCACCTGAAATGTTGTTGTAGCTAATACGTATTTCACCCAATAATTATATTGTTATAGGTATGTATTAATAAATATTAATTAGAATAAAATTGTATTATAGATGCACCTATTGTAATACAGAAAAATTAACTATTTTAATTATGATATACAAACCAATACATTTTTAAAAATTCAAAATTCAATTAATTTTAAATTATACCATTAGCTTGCAATGAAAAATGTTTTTAATGACATTTAATTGGTTATAGGTTAAAAACTTATATTTAATTTATAAATTAAATTCAATAAAACTATTTTATAAAATAATTTAATTATTTCATAAAATTAGAATTTTCTTATAGATTACAGCTAAAAATACAAGAATCAAAAATATTGACATTAAGCATATATACTATGGGTGTTAAGGGAACATATTTTATATCTGTATACAATAATATATGAAGAATATATTTGTATACTACTAATACACCGTGAACACCTTTTTGAAATCAATTTCAAACTGCTTATTTTTTGAATAATAAAAATAAATTATTCTGTAACAATGACTTGAAAAAAGTATTTCATATATATAATTATTTCAGTTCACTTTCAAATGTTGATACATTTTTAGTTAGTATACACACCATTCTACAGAGGTCATTCATTCCACATAGCAATATGATTATGGCACTGATGCAGTCGGCAATTTGGAGTGACAACCTTTTTAGTTGCAGTTATAATTTGTACAGTTACCACTTGCAGTTACACAATTTATTTTTACTTATGTATCGGATCACTTGCAATCATAATAATATAGGTACTATAACCTACCCCGAAAAATGAAAATGTATAGACAATTTTATGTTAATCGTTTACTTAAAATTATTGTGATATGATTATAGATATAGATATATCTACTTGGCACTTAAAATTTTGTAAAATAAAATCTAAAATCATAAAAGAAAATATCATACACAATTATTTAAAATTTTCAAAAATCACTATTAATTTTACACAGATTTTTACTAATCCTTCACATTTTCCTGACTTAGGATTGGTAGTATAAAATATACTTTGTGATCTTTTTGAAAATTAATTACATATATAGTTATGGAATACATAGTTATATAGGTGTATTGTGAATATGTAGGTAGGTACCTACATCATATTTATACTATGATGTATTATTACTAAATATTATTATGATAGCAAGTGATCCAATAATCAGGGTACAAAAAAAAAAAATTATGTAATTACAAGTGATACCAAAAAGGTTGTGATCACGATCGCAAATATGCCGACTGCATTGGTGCTGATGTCCAGCAATATACCTATATAAAACAAAAAACTATAGGTCTTTATATTATTAAAAGATACTTTATATTACACAGGCCAAAAATTGATTTGCTAAAGTAAGTACCTCTTTAATTCAAATCCATAACTACTCGCTCGTTTTTTTGGTAAAATCCCTTAGTCTTAACTTATGGTACTAAAAATGTTAATGAAGAGTTATTATAATTATTTCAATGTCAATAAGAATTAAATACCCACAACACATTAAAAAAACTAATATAAATATAATTTTCTTTTTATCAAACTTAAGTACACATTTCTTTTTGATAGGTAGATAGGTACATACCTATTTTGCTATAAATATTACTTATTAGTATTTTAATGCTAAATAAGGTCACAGATACATAAAATACTTAACCATAAGTTATATTATTTCATATAGGTATCTGTAAAAAAATAATAGGTACCTATGTAATCAAGTATTTATTTATTTATTTAATTAAATTTCATATAGGTACCTACTATGAATACTGTAGGCCCCACTGAGAAAACTCATGTGGGGGCTCAGGAAATAAATGCATATTAATTAATTTGCAATTATGTTAATGAATCGTGAAAAAAAATTGGATCGAAAATAAAAAACTAAAAATATTATTTTTTACTAAAATTGTTTTAAAATAAATAGGTTTAGGATTTAAATTTTGGCCCAAAAAGTTTAAAAAAAAAAAAGGAAACTTATTACAAAATAAGCCAGCAATAATTGATCAAAATTGAATAGTTTCCACTCCGCAGAGACGCGATAGATAACAAAATTGAAGTAGGTAACCAGTCAGTTGCAGATAAGTAATTATGACTGGTAGGTAGGTACCTACTATCCGCAGTCGTGATAAAAATACTGAATAAAAATATAATATTTTTCGTAATAGGTACATATTTCTATGATTTTTTTGTTTTATTTTCATGGTATACCTATTCAATGTTTTTATGTTATTAATAATGCATATTTTAGGAAAGCCATGGTATTAAAAATAAGTAGGTACCTATGTACCTATTATAATAATCAACCAAAAAGAATTGAAGAGAATATAGGTACCTACCTATCCAGCAAAATACGAAAATGATATTTTCCAGAAATCCTATTATAAGTTCAGCTGAAAATTATAGGTAATCAAGTAGGTAATAAATAAATATTAATAATTAAAAACTGTTTACATGATTTTGCTGTGGCATAGGAACCTGTTTTTCCGCGTCGTTGGCCATTTGTTTCTCGCTCATTAAACGGGTTTCTATCTCGTTCCTACGAGAGTATGACGATATTTAACACGCCCGACGTCCAACGAAAAAATAAAAAAATATACAAAAAGCCTCTGAAAAAACAATCGTACAGTACACAGTCAAACGGGTTGTGAAAATGTGAACGCGGACCGCTACAGTTGTAGGTAGGTATATCAAAATTCTAACCGATATAAAATCAGTGGTAACCACCATAGAGAGCAAGTAGCAACTATTGAAAATAGCGCTCCTGCCGTTTTCGTACAGAACTATAATAGTAAAATGGTTTCTGGTACTGAAAATTTCCCGCTCATTAATATTTCAAATATTTTAAATATATTATTACAGTTTTTTTAGTAAATATAAACGGTTTACTTTTAAAAATCATATGCCAAATTTAGTTACAGGTTAATGATCAATATATGTGTACCTATTGTGTATATACAGACATTTTACATTATGTAGGAATAGAACATAATGATATAATAATATAATATAGATAGGTATACAAATATAATATCGAATTATACCTACCTACAGTAATCAGTAAGTTAAGGTTTGTAATAATTTACAAAAAAAATAGTGGTCAACAGGGGGTGAAATCATTTCGCTCGTTGGATACTGGACACTGGCAGTGGATATATTAAAAAATATAGCAATGATAAATTATTTCTTTCGATAAAACGATTTTGAGTTAATTTTTTTTTGAGAAACTTTAATTAATGTAGGTACATCAAATGAGTATAATTTTTGGTAATAACTACAATTAACTCTTTTATGACGAAAAAACGTTAAACTTTTAAATTGATATAAATATCCCAAAATTAAGGAAAACATTTTTACATTGATTTTTTACTTATATACATTTTTGACAAAAGTCTCAACCCATGCTATCCCCGATATTCGAACACATTTCATATCGAAATAATGCATGTTGTCAAAAAATGTAAATACCTGGCTACTAAAAATGTTTTGTATACCTATCGATTTTAAAATTTTTAACATAACTATAATTAAATAAAAACTAATCAAAATACATTTTTAATAATCTATTAAAATTTCAGATTTTAAAACCTAAATTAACCTGTTTATAACAATAAAACATGAAAATTGAAAATCGATATAAATAGTCCAAAATTAGCATAAAAGTTTCAAAAATTTTTTTGCAATAACATTGTATGTAAATTTATTTTATGTGAAAAATTTCTAGACTATGACCATTATTTACGGAATTACAATGAAAAAAATCATATTAGATTTTAACAAAATCATGTGATGTATTCTTAAGAAGACACCACACACCTGATTTTCAAAGAATTTTGTGTAGCCAATTTTAAGAAATATGAAAACCGAACAATTTAAAAATATTTTAAAAGTAATTGAAAAATAGTTTTGTATCAATACCATATTTTACTGTTATGTAATTGCAATATTTGTTAAAAATATTTTTATATATTTTTTATTTTTATCAACATAAATATATAAAAATACCTATAAAATAATAATAATATTATCTAGCGACTTACATGGAGGTTTTCAATATCAAATATTGGTCAAATAGGCGCTACTAGATAGTTTCTTATCTTTAATATATTTATAAGCTAATAAAACTGAGAAATGCTAATGTGAGTTTTTCATTGAAAAGATATATAATAATACTTTTTTTTTTTCAAAATTAAAATTAAAAAAATAATTAAATTAATGTACAGTTTTATTCTAGAATGTAGTTAATATTGTTTGGATTTTCACATCCGTACATGTAAGAACCATTATACAAAGCCGGCCAATCAGTAGGGAAAGTAAGTGGGTGAAGCATTTCACTCATTGGGTAGGATATTGGTCTTGAATATATAGAATTTAAAAACAATGATAATTTCTTTCTTTCCATAAAAACGATTCTTAGTGGAGCTCGATGTAATATAAATATTACTGTTAAAAATTTAAAATCTTATAAAGTCTCCAAATTATATTATTTTAGTATATACCTATTATCTAAATGAACATGCAATTTTTTCTATTTTAGCAAAGTATACATTTTGTTAAATTAAAATAACTCAGAAATCATACTTTAGTAGCCAACAAATATAATAAACTATAAGCCACAAAATAATATTGGCTAATTTCATTTGCTTGAATCTAAAATTTTATTATACACCATATAGGAATGTATCTATACGGTATATCCAAGTCATATACCACATAGTAGAAAGTTGGTATGTATAGTTATTTATAGTATACAGTTTATGACTATTTGCACCATATAGAAGGTCGTTTTTGTTTCTTCCCTAAGAAAACTACTAGAAAAATTATAAAACTATGTATAGGGTACCATCTGGAGTTGATTTCCTATCAATATTATACCAACACCAAGTTCCTGCTTATCTCCATCTGGTCGAAAATTTGCTCACAGAAAAAAAATGCAAATCACTGTAAAATCAATAGCAAAATAAAAATCAGAATCTAAGATTTAAAAAATGCGTATAGATATAATATTATACCTATCCAGTATCCATATTATCATTATCAAAAAAACAATGAAATAGTATATCAGTGCATATGATATGGAAAGCAATTTTGAGTATCTATGTCTCTTTGACATACTCAAAATACTTCTAAAAACACCAGAAGGCCTTTCGAAATAAAAAAGGTCTAGTACCAAAATTTGGTAGGCAATTTGTGTGCTCCTATAAAAATTCATCAGATGTGTTTTTTGTCAATACCTATATGTTATATTAAATATTAAATTAAATTTAGAACTTATAGTAATATTTATATTTATTAATAATAATTATTATTATATTTTTTATTTTCTAATTTTTATTATTATATATAATGTATCGTGAAATTGTTCTTTCATTATATGGGACATCATTCTTGTTTATTTCAAAATGTGAATATTTATATTGTTAATTTTGTAAAATAATTGAAATATGTACACAAAATGTCATCTATATACTGTAAATGTATAGTATATTGTGCTTATATTATACAAAGTAGATATAGATAAAAATTATTACATGTTTAATTAATTACATAAATATTGTTTTTTATTATTACTATAACTGTATTATGTACAATTTTTATTTTTATAAAGTTACTCATTTAATCAGGGAACAGGTTAATATTTTTGGTGTTTAATTCCATATTTTTTTATAGGTTTTGGGATAAAAATAGTTAACATTTTTTTTTCGGTTTTCTTATGAATAAATTTTTTTATTTATGCGTATCACTGACCATTTACCTATAACTAGTTACATACTGAATATTATAATAATAGATGTAACTCATATTATATACTATTACATGGTACAACATATAAACATTAACTTCAGTGATAAAAATTATAATTTAATAATAAATATTAAATAAGAAAATTTAAAGTTTTATATTGAATATTGATTTCTGGATAAAAAAAAGATTATAAAAATAGATTTTTTATTATTAGTGGTAGGCGATTGGTTGGTTAGATGGAACAAAGTAAAAACTACAACACATATACAGACTATTTATGACATTCTTAATTTATGTTAAGTATATTAGTTATTAAGTTTTATACAAAGAAAGCATACTAAACTTCAACCATTCTTAAAACAAATTTGTGTGTTCAGATTTGAAAATGATTGCTGTTGATACTGGCTTTTTGTTCTTAAGTAATATATACTAATTATAAATAAGTTTCATTATATGGATATTCATAAAATATAAATATTTCATAATGTAGAAAAAATTCATTCCACTTCATGAAAGTTGTCCATTTTGTCGGTACATATACTTATTTCTATTATTTCACAATGTATACAATATTAATATATAATTAATTAAATTAATACCATTAATTGAATGTAAAATATACATGTACAATATTCATTGTACATATATTGTATATGTATAAATTATATGCAGATCTGGTAAATGTTCAGCTTAAATTTTCCTGTAAATGATTTTTAACTAGGTATAGGCGTTAATAAATAAATAAATATCTAATGCCTAACATTTTGATCTGTACTTTATAGCAGGCCTATATTTTTATATTTACCATTAACCAAATAGATCCTTTTATCATACAAAATATCTGATACTCTTCACTCTTCATATTTAAAATATATAAATAAATAATTTTACTCAAAACATTGTTAAAATTTTTCATACAGAATTCCTTAATAATTAAGTATGTAACCTCTTCTTCTTAAGTAGGTATTTCAAAAATAAAAATAAATTATATTCACTAAAGGTATATTAATTTAAATTTATATACTTTTCAAAGAATATAAATGATAATTTATTTTATATTTTGATTTACAAATACGTATATTATTGTTACGTGCAAGTCTTTCAACCCAGGGCACACCGATCTAGAGATGCAATAAAGAAAATGGAAAGGAATATTTCAAATAAATAATTTAAAACACCGAAGTTCCGTCATATGAATTAAAATTTTTTATTATACACTGATTAAACTTTTTATAAACATACACAAAATTAAAAATAGTTGATAAATAAACTACAATAATTCACGAGATTAGAATAATGAAAATATTATTCCATATAATAATTAAGTTAAAATAGTTACAGAATTCGACCAAGTTCAAATTATTACAAAATATGTCCAAGTCCATGGGAGATGTTATAAAATTAAAATAATGAATAATCGACTAACGTCTAAACAAATGCCCCAGGATATCTAATTTTTGGTGGCCATCGCCCTCCATCATATAGGCTAATCCTGTGACCTTACTCTTCTGGGGATTGCCCAGTCTATTAAGTTCATCCCGATGGTGCAGCGTTAATCTATGCATCTATAGAAGATCACCTACTTTTAGATAAATACAGAGTGTTTTTATGTGCGTAACCTACTATTCTCTTTTGTGTCATATACTATTCTTAGTGACGTTTTCAACAGGTGTGCAAATGGTGTATTAACACATTACAAAATCTACGTATATAATGATTATTTTAATTATAATAAATCTGCAAATATCAAAGCTACCCGTTTATAACTTTATGCATGTATGAGGTAGTACATTGAACATACTAGTACAATATTCACTTCTGTGGCAAATCATAGTTTATCACAGAACTCGGAAGTAAATTATATTTTATCGACTTTACCTATTATACCTATTATTGAGTTCAGAACATACGAAAATGTCGCATATTATACATTTTTTCTTATGTAAAAGGGGGGGGGGTGTGATGAATTTCTATTATAAATTAATGCTCAATGTCTCAAGTCAGGAAATGCCATTGGTATTTATTGATCTAGATTTATGAAAAGGTTTTTAGGGAGATCTTGAAATGGGCATTTATGAAGAAAGGATTACCAAAGGTATATATGAACGTAATTGAAGATATGTATGGGCCAAGTACAAGAGCGAGGAGTCTGTGTGGAGAAATTGGAGATTTTAAGGTTAGAGTGGGAATGCACTAGAGTTCGGCTTTAAGTCCTTACTTTTTTCCCCGGGTAATGGATGAAATAACAAAGGATATACAGGATGAGGTACTATAGTGCATGTTGTTGGCAGATAATATAGTGCTGATAGGAGAAAGTTCTGATGAAGTAAATGGTAAGCTTGAAGAGTGGAGGGAAGCTCTAGAAAGTAAATAACTAAAGATTAGTAGGAGTAAAACAGAATTTATGGAGTATGATTTTGGCAAAAGGGAACACAGAGGAAATAGGGAAAGGCAGGAAATAAGATTGACTTAGATTAAAAGGAAAATTATATAAGACAGTGAGACCTGCAATACTGTATGGAATAGAATGTTGGACAGTAGATAGGAGGATAGAACAGAGAATAAGTATAGCAGAGATGAGAATGTTAAAGTGGATGAGTGGAGTTATTAGAGAGGATAAATAAGGAATGAGTATATAAAAGGTAGTATAGGAGTAGCTTCGATAATAGACTAAATTTGTGTATGAAAGCCCAATTCGACGTAGTACTAAATAATTTTTAAAATTCATCTTGGCTTGGTATTGGTATATTTTTAAGACTAATTTTCAAAGAAAATCGGTTATGGTTTGATTTGGGCAATGGACTAAATTTGCATATTTGTTTGGCACAACAGAAAAAAAGTCGAGTAAGAAACAAATTTTAATTGTGTTAAGATAAAATTTTATTTATAATTTTATTATTATCAAAAATGGATAAAATTTAAAAACTCAACCCATAATGTATTTCAAATTTTGAAATCCGGCATGACATATATCGAATAGGAGTAATGCATATTTTCATGAGAAAATTTGCCCATAATGTTTTTTAAATATAAACGTTTGGCCTGATCCAGTTTTAGTTCTAAAGAACCCAACCCAGTTCAAATTGGTCTTTGGTACCTTTTTATGGATACTGAAATACAAATTTTTTTTAAATAATAAAATATTTTATTGACAAAAGTTTTTTTTAAGATCTGTAAAAATTGTTTAAATATGTCTCATTGAATAATATTATAGACAACAAATTAAGCCATTCATGTGTCAGGTGTGTATTATTAATTTAGGAACTTATTGAATTTCCTTATAGTTTTGGTGTATCATTTATCTGACCACTAATATATCTATTTATCCTCTAAATTCTTCAGAACTTCATTATCTAATTAATCATATTTTAAAATATAAAATAATTGTATTTTTAATATTTTACGCATTATACTATTACATAGTATATTATATAATTGAATTTCATATATTTTAATCTTTAATAACTTTTTGCTGAAACCGGTAGAACAAAATATCATAACAATAAATTATTTGTACTTTTGGCGTTGTTTTCCATTATTTATTAAACATTAATTTATATGGCCATTATTGACTTTGAGGTAACTGAAAAATGGAATTACTCCATGTCACTTTGTTATCATTTTTATTTTTTTATTATTTATTTTGCTTGTAAATTCATTAATATCCTTTCCTCCCTTGCAATAAGCATAGCAGGGGTTACCAACTGGCAGACCGCGGTCTGGATATGGACTGCGAACACTATTTTTATAATATAAATATAATAACTATAAGTGTGTCATATAAAATATTACAACAAAAAAATTATTTTAGTAATTGAAAATAATCTGTATAATACAATTTCAGATCTCAGCTAATATGATCATCTTAACGAGTAATGCAAATCAGCAACTTTACACCGAACATTAAGGAGCTTATAAGAACTAAAAATATGTAATTTTTTACATTAATAATGAAATGTTTTCTTGTATAATTGTATTTTTTTTTCAATTACCATTATAATGAATAAATTAATACAAATAAAAATTTTTAAAAAAATGTGTTTATTAACATGTGTAAAAGTCATTGAACTATTTTGAACCGCGGAAAGTTTGGTAAGTCCCAAAATGGACCTCCATA
Source organism: Pemphigus obesinymphae (assembly GCA_025469235.1). Classification (NCBI taxonomy): domain Eukaryota; kingdom Metazoa; phylum Arthropoda; class Insecta; order Hemiptera; family Aphididae; genus Pemphigus; species Pemphigus obesinymphae. The sequence goes on along the minus strand of JAIPRL010001198.1, from coordinate 12,534 downwards.
AAAATTGTTGTTGGTGACCCCTGAAGTATAACATATGGATTATTATCAATAGCTTTTAATCAATATTATTTGCTTTTTACGTTAATTTAAACATCAAAAAAATTTTTTTTTTGTAAATAAATAAATGAATTATTTATTTATTTATTATTATTAAAAAAGCACAAAATTATAAAAGAGTAAAATTATTTGAAATACAATGGAAAATTAATATATAAAAATATAAAAAAGAGAACAATAACAATTTAGATTAAATCTTAAAATAAAACTGAAAAAAATTAATAGTTGAATGATAGTTTAATTTAAGCATTAGAATCAAAGCTTAATAGAGAAAGAAGGGTCTTTATAGGAGCTCACATAAAATGGATAATCAGTGAGGAATCAAGAAAAAGAAAGGAGATAGAAAGAATAATGAAGGTAACTATTCTTCGAGTAGTTAAATTATAATAATTAGTTTTGGACATGGACTAGTTTTATCAATAAGCAGAAAAAGTCACATATCTAGCTACTAACAACGCTAATAAATTTTAGTGATCAATAAATTTTTTAAAAAATTGTTCTAATTCAATTTCATGGTTAGGTATTTCTGTATAATATAAATCTACAATATAATATTTTAGTTACATTGGTTTATGAAGAAGTATGTTTTAATTTAATTATTAAACTTTTACATTTTATAGCTTTTTAATGTGGTTCTAGTCAATCAAAATAAAATCGATAAAAGACTAAAACTGCAAAGATTTTAAGATTTAAATCTGTAAAAATCAAAAGATTTCTAAGTATCTCCTCTTTTATTAATTGAAACGATTTTCAAAATATGAATATGATTCATAGTTATAACTACTCAAAAATGTTTGAAATAAATATTTTTTGATTACCTAATTATAACTCTGGAGTAAATGTATAAATTAAAAACTGAATATTCAAATAATATCAAATTAATCTAACATATTTATTAAAATCAGTACTTAAGTATTTAAAATTTTTGAAGTCTAAAAAGCATTTTTTAATTAAAAATAATTCAAATTTGTTAATTTATTTTATTTTAATGACTTATGTGTGTCATGTAAAAGCTCACACATACTAATGACCATTTATTTTTTGCACACTAACATTTTATATTCTATCATATACAATGAATTGCCTATGTAATATTCTTCAGAAAATGACCATCCAGAACTACCTTAATGTCAAAATACAAGGATTATCTATTACTCTATGTTCAGCGCATATTAATGTGTACCAAATAGCCAAATAGTACTAAACATAGTTCCATGATTACAATTCTCAAAATAAATTATTTTTATCTATAATTCTAATAAATTATTAAAACATTAAACACAATAAAAAAAAGTACAAAAGCGCCTACTATGATTAGGAATCGTTTAGAGTACCTCACAACTTTTTTATCGATTTCATCAATCTTCATCTCATATAGTAACATATTATCCACGGTGTCATAGTCTATGTAACACTCATCTAAATTGAATAATTCTTTTATTCCTGTTAACAAAATATTCAAATATATTAAACAAAATGACAAACAACAGATAAAAATAAAAATATTGGACAGCATAGGTAAGTTGACTTGTTTTTCACAACTGTCCTGTTATTGTGATGGAACACAATTATAAAAGAATAATAAAAGTTTGAAGAGTTTAATAATAGATGCTCAAGGGAAACCATGTACTTTAAAATTAAGTATTGAGTATTATATTATGTATAAATAGTCTTTCAAAAATATACAATATTATTAGGGTTTTAAATTTATAATATATCAAGGATTTTAAATACTAAATTAAATCTATATGCCACAACTTTCGTTTGACAATTTTAATTTACTGACTATAATATAATGTATATAATGTTCATTAAAAAATTAAATGATAATGACTTAGAAATATGCAAGACAAAGTCTAAGAAACATTAAATATGGCCTTGTTGATATTTTTGAGTAAAATATAATTAAAAAACAATAAAAAACAAGTTAATGTTGTTTTAATAAGATAATTTTTTTATATTTTAAAATTATAATAACTGGCTTTAAAATTAATAATTTAAAAACTGAAATTAGAATTATTCCAAAATATTTTTCTCTATTGGTTTTATAATAGGTACTTGTATTCTAAAATAACCTTATGAACCGGTTTGAAGAGTTTTGTGCAAACAAGGTCTTTTTAAACAAATATTTTAATTACACAGCAATGAAGTTTTATTAGTTTTCCCAAATCTAAAAAATTTTTATGTTTTAATTTTACTTTTTTTGTATGTATACAGTTTTTTTGGGGGTATAAGGAGTAATGTAAAAGCTTTGGAATATAAAGTTTTCTAATAGAAAATTTGTTCTAGTATGTATTTTTTATTTTGTTGTAATGAAATGATCATTTTTTAATTTTCCCAGTAATCACATTCGAATATTCTACATCAGTGCTGGTTCCTGTCTTATTTCCCGTTGTTAATGCTGCCCCCCTTTCTGTCAACATTTCAAGTTGTTTAATTTTATTTAATTGGTGGGGGGGGGGGTGGCTCTAAAAGAAAGAAAATTCAATTTAATACTTACCTACGTCCTACATCTTTTGTAATTTTTTTTATTGTTACGAAATTTATAATATAAAATTAAGTTACACATTTGTTGTTATGAAAAATTATGAATTGTATTTACTTTATAATTATTTGTAACATATATATTGAGAAAAAAACTTTAGTTTGTAGTTTCAGGGAAAGTAATTTTTAATATGCCCTGTAATATTTGATCTTGTGTATTATTTATAGATAATACCTTAGATGCTGATAATCTTGTGACAAAATATTATTTATATTAACCCCCAGGAAATGGTCCTAGTTACACCACTGGTTACTATATAGCGAATATATAAATAAACTACTTTTTAAATTAGGCGGTAAATATACAAAATAAGTAATTAAAAAAACTGCAAGCATTTTATAAAAATAAATACAATTTTTAACTTATAAGAATTATAAAACATATTAGTAAATTATAGAATTTGAGCAGAAGGATGAATCTATTGATTTTACAATAATGTATATAGAAGAAATTTAAAGGATATGTACCTAAGTGTAAATGAAAACTATACCTACACAAAATTATTATTATTAATAAGAAAAATCTACTGTCAAAAACTTTGCACTAAATTTTTACTACTATAATATTGACATAATAAAATTAATTTTTTTACCAATTTTGAAACCTAGTTCACAATAAAATTGTAAAAACTTAAAACTATCGAATATAATATAAAATAATTGGGAAAAAATACTAGATACCTACAGATGTTTAAAGTGTAAATATTATTTTTAAAAATGGAAAGAACAATATTTTTTTTACAATTTTATGGGTCATTGTATTAATGTTAGGGCTTATTTAGTAAATACTAAAAAAAAATTTGGGGTTTAATTAGTTCTCCCATGGAATTCAGTTAGTATGCAGTCCATCTAAATGGATTTTTATGTTTTATCTTCTAAATGAACAAAAATGTTTTGTCCAACAGTAAAAAAGATTATTTTTATATATTTTACATTTGTCATTTTTAAATATATGTTTTATATTTTATAATGTTAAAAACACATAAATATTAAATAATAAGATTTTATCTATAATTTGAATATTATTGATTAGTTTTATACTAGGATAAAAATCATCCAAGTCTATTGTTACATTTTTATTGGGCAATACACCAAAATTATGCTGCACAAAACCATGAATGTGATGGTTGGTTACTTTAAAATTAGAGCTAAAATACCTCTCACCAATTTTGAAAAGGGGAATATTTTATAGTCTTTTGTTTAACAATTTCTTAAAATTTTCTAATTTCAGTCATTTTTTAAAAAAAAAGGAAAACTTAAAACAACACTTTTAGTAGTTCAATGTATTTTGAAGAAAGTAATAGAATATATGTAAATACACTACTCAGTACTTACATTTTTATATTACAGTAATATAAAAATATTCAATATAAAGAAAATATATAATATAATAATCTTATAGCTTATAATATAAAATAAACTAGTATGATATGGAAGATTTAGATTTTTAAACATTATTAGAAATTTATTTAGTTTAAACTTTTTTGAAAACTCAACAAGAAACATAACTTTGTAATAAGTAAGCATAATATTTAAAAAAATTATTTTAGTGGTTGCAAAACATTTTTATAAAATGGAACACATTTTATTAAAACATAATTTATATTTAAAACCAAATACATACTCTGTTTAGTATTTTTATGAATTTCACAGGTTTCTTCAATTGTTACTTTCACATCCATACTTGTTTTAACTTTCTATAAACATAAATAATAATTAAAATAAAGACTTTAAATGATAACATAAAATATAATATTAGTTTCATATTTTATGTATTATATTTTGGTGATTGAAAAATTTTGTATTGTCTTACAATATTTTGGGAGTAATAATATAGAATAGTTCAGTAAATTATATTATTATTATTATTAATAATTTAGTACCTACGAAAAAACTTTTTAAAGGGAAAAAATAAAATAATATTCATATGGTTTATACTGTTTATAATATAAATAGTATTATAAATTTGTAGTAGAAAAGTGTCAAATCTTTCTACAATATTTAATATTATAATATTTAATTGCCAATAAATTTAAATATATTTTTAAATTATAAATACATATATATATATTATATGAAAAAATCATAAAATAATCATACATAAATGGTAACATACAATTAAGAGATTTAAATAAACTAATAATTTGTACTTAATCAATTTAATCTAATAACATTATAGTTTCGTTTTACATTATTTTGAATTCACAATTGTAAATTTAAATATAGTTCCTTATAATTATCAGTAAATTTGAAAAAAAAAAACTATAGAAAGTATCCAGTTTAACTAAAATGTAGTAAGCAATTATTTTATTATAAATAAATAATATCTGTTTATTTATTTTAAATAAATAAATCAATATTTTCTTAATATTTAATGTTTGTTAATAATTTTGTTTTTGTGTTTTTGTTCTAATTAAATTATGAAGTTATATAATATTATGCCTTTAACTGCATAATTAAACGTTTATTTTGAATATATGTACATTAACTCAAAATATAGTAAAGTTTAAATAAGACTTTAATTTTAAATGAGTGTAAATAAATGGTAAACTAAAATGTAAAAATGTATTATTAAAATTGAATAGTAAAAAAAATAAAGAAATACAAATTTGGTATTTTAATTCGTTGTTTCCATTTATCTTATGGCAAATATAGCAAAATTACACTACACAAAGTAAAAAATATGGCAGAACTAGAGAAATGGAATTTGTGGCTATGAGAGCTATGGATTATGACCACTAGGAAATTAATTTTTTTTTTACAAAACTATAATAGTGGCTTTAGGTTTGGGAGAAGAAAGAGTCGGAATAGAGGTTCTTTCTATGTTTTTATTAAAATTACCAATTACCAATTACAAAAGGAAGATTAATGTCTAGAACAGGGGTCTTCAACCTATTGCACGCATTGTCTTTATTTGCGGCCCTTGATCATATTTTAAGTACAGTATGTATTTTTTTGTTTTCGATTAAATTAGAATGGCTATATGACATCGCTATCAAAAAAAATTGGAAAGCTTAATTTATGTCCTATGATACATAGCATTTAATCTTATCGATGAGATGAATTAAATTACCTACATTGATTATATATACCTACTCAGAGATGGCTGTAGCCTGTTAGTTAGTTTTCGATCGCGTAACGAAGATAATATACATATATTGTGTTATACTTACAAAATCAATATAATTTTATTATAAATTATGTCAGTTTGTAAAATATGTAAGATCTTTGATTAAAGTTGCATATTTTAAAAAAATGGTATAATAGTTATTTTTATATTCAAGTTAAACAAAAGGCTGTAAGTTTAATTTATCAAGAATTTATTACAGTGATGAAAGAATACAATTTAAAACGGCATTAAGATACCAAACATGCAGCAAAATATGATGTGAGATATATGTATGATATGACAGGATAGCTTCGATTTGATGAAATTGTATCGTTTATGAAAAATATAGTCAGTTTTTTATATTAAAAAAGTCGTACAGGGTCAGAAGTAAATGTTAGTTATAAGTTAAAAGTTAAGTTTTGATTTGTTAGTTAATAGTAAGTTATACCATAGCACAAAATAATTCCGCTAAATCAAAGTAGTTTACTTATGGTGAGTTTATAAAAGAATGCATGGAGGCGGCCTCTGAAATGTCCAGTACAAAAAAAATGTTTTCCAAATTGAGTTCAATAAAACAACATAACACACTTCCCATGTTTGTCAAAGTACAATGTTATTTCAACAAAAAATACTCAGAAGCAATTTCTGATTTTAAACTCAAGTTTGATTAGAGGTTCTTAAATTGCAAAGTTAATGAAACTTGTTTAGTTTGTTTTCCATTCCATTTTCATTATCAGTTGAATATGTCCTAGAAAATATGCAAATAGATATTATTGATTTACACAACAATACAATATTTAATATTGTTTTTGATTTATATAATAATGTTGAACTTTAAATTTTTTATTCAAAATATATTGATACAGAGACATATCTAAATTTACAACGCTCGCTTTAAAAATGACGTCACATTTTGGTAGTACATACACTTGTAAACATATTTTTTCACAATTGAAAATTGTTAAATTTGAAAACTAGAACTTGGTTAATTGATACTCATCTAGAAAATTTTCTGAGGATTACATTGTCTCAAATACAACCCAATATAGATAAATTAACAAAATTAGTTCAGCAAAAACAATGCCAAATCACCCACTAAAAATAAATAATATTTGTAATTCAAAATTTAAATACGTTTATTTATATATATTGTAATAATAATCAGGGCCATCCCGAAGAAAGATTTTTTTTGGAGGAGGGGGGAGGGTGAAAATATGAAAAAAATAATATAATACTTCTCTTTAAAACAAAAAAAAATATATATATAAAATAAACATAAAAAAAAAGTAATTAACTTTTTTCCCATTTTTCTGACTAAAATCCTAATAATTTATAGTTAACCAAATTAAAATTCTGAAATATACTTCATTGCAACATAATTTTCCGACAATACTTCATTCAAAACGTGAATAAGCAAAAAAAGCCATTGATTTTTTCTATTATTTGCAGAATGCTTATCAAAGTTGGGAGGTGAGACACCCATCCAAACCCTCCACTTTGGATGGCCTTGATAATAATAAATAAATAGTTTGTAATTTAAAATTTAATCATACATTTAATAATAATAAAAACTGAAATTTTGTATAAAATTCAGCTTTTTACTATGAATGCGGCCTGCGAATTTTAGATATTAATTAGTTTTAATTATTTTAGATAATTGGTGGCCTAATTAGTTGGCTGCTGCATTAAAAGGTCGAAAATCCCTGGTCTAGAATCATGTTTGTAAAATATTGTTCAACAAAAAATGTTTTTATTTTGGAAAATATATTTTTTTTTAATTGTTAAGAAATATTTCAATTCTAATTTTAATGTTGATGCCACAATTTTTGTTTAATATAATTTTATTTTGCTATATCTAATAATATCTATTATATATTATATTATATTATATATCTAAAATATATTTGATATATAATATATGATGGAGACCAAAATTGAGGATATTACGTTTTCTTAAATAACAATAGATAAATTTATATATACATATTTTAATACTCCAATGTTAAATAATTGATTTTAATCAAAAGCTTGAATTTAATATTTACATTATTTACATATTTCAAACTGTAAAGCTTATTAAATTTAAAGTTTGATAAAATTGTTTAAATTAATGTAATATTTTTGAACACATTTAATATTAGGTCTTTGTTTTCTTCTTCTCTATCATCCTATTCTCAACTATTTGGAGTCAGCCACCCTAGTCCTCAATTTCCACAGAACTCGATTTTCCACATCCTTCTCACTTAAACCTGCCCCCCCTCATATAACTCACTATTACATTCCCCACCTTTTTTTGCGTCTTCAACTTTCCCTCTTTCCTTCAATATAAATTGCATTTACTACTGTTTCTCTTTTCTCTCCTTAAAACATGCCCTAGACATCTTAATCTATTCTTCCTTATTACTATCTTATACTACCCCTTCTTATATATTAATTTATTAATATGGCAACTATAGTGAATCCACTCATCCATCTTAATATTCTCGTCTCTGCCACACTATATGCCTATCCACTAACCCAACACATCGATCCGTACATAATTATAGGTCTTACTACAGTTTTAAAAATTTACCTTTTAACCCAATTGAAATTCTCCAGTCACACAAAATACCTGACACTTCTCTCTACTTTGTTCACCCATACTTAATCTTATGATTGATATCTTTCTCAAAACCACCATTAATCTATAGAATAGATCCTAAATACTTGAACCTCTCAACCTCACCCACTATATTACCACACAATTTTATGACTTGCCTATTATTTTTTGCTTTGTGTTCCCTTTCTCCAAAATCATACTCTGTATATCCTGTTTTACCCCTACTAATCTGTAATCCATTCTCTTCAAGCATATCTTAACTCCTCTAGTCTACCATTAATTTCCTCAAGAATTTTACCAATGAAATGAATTTTGCTCCTATATAAATAACTGGAACTGGGCCTCTAACATTTAATATTAGTTGAATTCAAAATTATATTATCCATTTAATGACGAATAAAAATATTTAAATATTTACAACTTATAAAGAATAAAAATAATATAAAAATTAGTTCTATAAAGTACTTGTTTAACAATTTCCTCTGAAAAATGTAACTGCTTTATGAATACAGTAGTTGTATTTGCTTCAACAATTTTGTCATACTTATTATCTCGTTCTGAAATATAGTATATTACATATTTTGTTAGATTTTTGGTAAGCTCATCTACATTATTTTCATAACATTCTATAAAAAATAAAGCATTATAATTATAATTATTATTCTCATTAGTTTTAAACAATATATTACCATATTAAAATGATTAAATCTTTGATCATTGAACTTTTTTTCATTTTCATTAATATGTTCAAGGTTTAAATCTTAAATTTTATAAGACATTACGTTGATTGTATTTTTCTGTTCAGATAAAATTAGTAATACATTTATATAATTTTTCAACTTCCGCACCTTAAAAACATAAAATAAAATTAATAAATTAATAATTAATAAAATAAAACTCCAATTATACACATTATTAATATATGAAAATGTAATTTATAATCTCATAAACACTAATTTTTTAGTTTTCGAAATAAAAATAAATCATTATTTAGAAATAAATTATGGCTATTGTAATATAAAGGTGTGTTTACATTTGAGTACAATTATTGTTCTCGAATTTAGCATATATGAACACTTTGAACCTTTAACAAACATATTATAATGAACTAAATTGTATGATAGTAGTTTGACATTTGATTAATTTATATTTGCTTTGTAATGTTTAGTGAAAATATATTAATACTTATTTTTACTTAAAAATTCTAATATAATTTAGTTAACAATATTAATTTCATTGTACATATATCAGAGATCGATAAAAAGGTTTTTTCTAATTGAGAATCTATTTGAATATTAAACTCCAATATAAACTCGCTTATAGATCCATGTTCTTAAGGTTAATGGGGTTTTGTTCTATTGTATAATAATTATTGAAAGATTTTATTCTACTTATTATTATGTAGGGGAAATATCCAAGGAATTATGATCAGATTTTATTTTATTTTGGAACTTTAAGGATTTCTTACACACATACATTGATATATTTATAGGAAGCTGTACGTATACGAGGTGTGTAAATAAAGTAATGAGACTTGTAGTATAGTCTACAATCTAGCGACATTGAGGATTTCCAGTTTGGAGGGATGGTGGGTCAAAATGTGGTGCATCACCAATATAATTTTGAATTTTGTAGAGTTGTTTAGTTTCCATAGTAATATTTTTCATAACCCAGTTTATTCTTGTACATTCTGAAAATGTGTGAAATTAATTTCAAGCAACATTGTGTTATCAGGTTTTACTTTAGACTTGGACACAGTGTGACGGAAATTTTTACAAAACTTCAGAGGGCTTACGGAGACAATGTTTTTGGCAAGGGCCCAGGATTTAGGTGAATTACGACATTTTCAGATGGAAGAAAACAGATTGAAGATGAACCTTGCAGTGAAAGGCCTGAAGCATTGTTATTCCACCACCTACTGACCAACTATTTAGAATAAAAAAAAATTAGAATATTTTTGAAAAATGAACTAAGTTCAATTACTAACAAACTTAAACGAAACAAGTTTATTTAAAAAATTTAATTAGTTCATATTTTAAATGAACTTTCTGAGATTAGTTATTTACACACCACAATACACCATATATAAATATTTCATGTATGTAATATGTATGTAGTATATATGTATGTATGTATGTATGTATGTGTGTATGTATGTATGTATGTATGTATGTATGTATGTATGTATGTATGTATGTATGTATGTATGTATGTATGTATGTATGTGTGTGTGTGTAGGCGTATGTGTATGTAAGGCAGCTTTTGTTATTACAAGCTTTTTACATTAGATACTATTTATCATAGAACTTACACTACAGCATAATATATATATACATATACATATATAAATAGTTATAAATATTTATAACTTTACTACCTATTGTTATTTAAATGACCTTTTAAATTTTGTGCGGTACAAAGAATTTATTGGTTTTATGATATTTTTATTTTGTTCTAAAAATTCAGAAGACTTGATCAAATCTATATAGGATTTTGTATTAGATGTAACAAAAATTCTAACTGGCATTATTAAGCTACCTATATATCAAACAATTCTTTTTTAGATCAAAATGTTGTATTTTCTCATAGATATAGGAAGGATCACAAATTTCAGTTCAACTTCAAAATTCACCTCAAGCATTTTTAAAGAATCAATTTTGAAGTATCGGCAATGGAGGAAATGAAAAAATCTTAGATATTGTGATTTTTTTGATAAAAAAAATTTTTTTTGAAATAATTTTAGCCAGTTTAAGTATTTATTAATAATAAAAAATTTTTATATACCACATTAAGCTCATAAAAAAAAACATTTTATTATTGATGAAATAGAGAATAAATTTTAGGAATAGCAAAATCACTTAAGTGAGGTGTACCCATTCCCAAAATATTTATATCTCACCAACCCCTCTGGTCCTAGGCGCATAGTTTATAAGAAATACCTTTTTATGATCTTTTATTTTATTATTATTTTAGGGGATAAGAATTTGATTTGAACTCACCCTGATTCAATTTATAGCTACACCACTACCAAACCGATAAAGTTTTGTTTACTTTTTAAATAAAATAATGAACAAAATCTTGGCTATGTGCATGTATGTTTTTACTTATGTATCTTATTAGTTGTTAGTAATGATAGTATGTACCTATATTAAAAATGCAGAAATATAATATGAAAATCTAATAGATTGGTATGGTACAATGAAAACCGATAGGTTCACGTGTGACATTCGTAACAATAGTACCTATGCATAGTTTATTAGAAACATTTGATTTATTTAATAAACAATCACAACTCAATAACTATCAATTATTGGGCATATATGAGAGTCTGGGTACTGGGCTGGGGACCCCTATCCACAGGAGATTTTACTTATATGTTATTTCAAAAGTTTAGATAGATATATTTTGACGTTTAATAAATTCCAATATTTTACTTTTCCAATAAGTGTTGTACTGTTGTGTAGATTTCCAAAAAATAAACATTTGTATATTTACCTATATTAAAAAAAAAAAATCTAAAATTAATAGTATATTCGGGTAGCAAATATTCCCATTGATGTTTCAAATGTTCACCTTTCACATAATTATTATAAAAATTGAGTAAAACCATAACTTACTAGGTAATTCAGAGAAAAACAAATTAATAATATTAAATTGTTTAGAATATTAGTTGATGTCTGAATAGGTGAAAGTAATACCATTTACTAATTTAATAAAAATAAATAGTAACTGCATTATCATAGATAATTAATAATAAATGAATTAGGTAGGTAAAAGTTATTTAAATATTTTCACTGGACACTGATTTTTAATTAAAATATAACATTAATAATATTATAGGTACCTAGACAGTATGTAAATGGGTATTTGTGAATATTATTTGGTGTTATCAATTTATTATTATTGATCTGCAGTGATAAGAACGGTCATGGAAGAGGTATACGTTTGGTTGCCTATCTAACTGGTTAGAAGGAGGGAATAATACGAGTATTAAATAATATAAATATAATATATAAATAATATAATATTAAATAATATAAAGAAGGAATAATATTCGGCATAAATGTAGTTTAAGCTAGCCACACACGTTCCGGTTTTCCGGAGAGGCCTGCCTGTACAGTCGGCCTGCACAGTTTTTCCGGAGCGTGTATGTGATAAGTTTGCGCAGTTTTCGGGGACTGTACAGGCGGCCGGATAAGAATCGAAAAACGATTCTTTTGGCCTG
>JAIPRL010001197.1:60088-92668 GCA_025469235.1 Pemphigus obesinymphae | reverse complement strand
TCGATAGTAGACAAAATGAGAGAGAATAGATTAAGATGGCTCGGGCATGTATTAAGGAGGGATGAGACTGAAGCAGTAAGATTAGTAAGGCAAATGCATGTTGTTGGGAAAAGGGGGAGGGGAAGACCGAAAAAGAAATGGGGGGATGTAATGGCGAGTGATATGAGGAAGGTGGGAGTAAGTGAAGAAGATGCGGGAAATAGAGTTAAGTGGAAGTGTAGGACCAGGGTGGCCGACCCCATAGTTGGGAGAGAAGGCGAAGGAGAAGAAGATTTTATATTTTACTCAAGGTTGAAAATAAACACATTAAAAAAAAAAAACAAAAAATATTTTAAACAAAATATAAATTTATAGTGAGTTACATCTAATAGATGTATTTACTATTTATAATGACTTGTGGTTGGAGTTTTGGTAATTAATAATCTATGAATTATATTATCATTATAATTATAGGCCGTGGTTCTTAAGTACTTTTATCATTCATTATAAAACTAACCAATAATCAACTTTAAAATGTATAACAATCAATTAAAACTTGAAAGTTTCCAAAATTAATATTTTAATATTATATTTAATAATTCTCATTATATATTCTGTAGTTTGTATGTAGTATTTCTGTCAAAGACTGTTGATATGTTCATCATAATATCCATGATTACCTACATGGCTATATTTAAATATTAAGCTTAAAATATTCTCAATTTGTAAATAAAAATCTTTAAAAAATATAAACCTTCATTTACTGTAGTTTTATTTTTTGTATAAGTACCTACAGTGAGGAAATTGGGAAAAATGTGTGAATAGTAAAATATGTAATCTTGAAAAAATAATTTTGTCACTCTTTTTTATTCACGATAAATGTCATTATTTTTTTCAGGTGATGCAAAATATTTTATAAAAATGTTCTAAAAATATCAAAGCTAGTAGGTACATTTAAAGCTAAAAATTTCGAAAAATTCAAAATTCAAATGAAATATCCTGAATAAATATTTTTTAACAGATTTTCTGACGATTTTTACCCTAAATAGATAGTAAAATATATAAAGATATAAATAAATAATAGGTTTTCAATATTTGAAAAAAAGTTGAAAATACATCATTATATATACACATTATATATACACAATCAATATAATATCGACATTGTCTGCTCTATATATATTTAAATAAAATAGTACCTATATTATACCTATTATAATTTAAAACTCATTCAAAACAAAAGTTACGTAATCTAATAAAAAAACGAAAACAAGTAGAATACGGACAAAATAAACCATTTTCAATCAAAATTCAACATAATAATGTTTTTATATTAAAACGTCCGACAGTTGTAATCGTTTGCCGCCGTCACCGAGTGGTTATGAAAGTAGGAACAAACTCAATGAACTCTTTACAATGTCACGAGTTTCGTCGACCGTGAAACCGTGCCGACGATTCGAAAAACAGCCGTACATATATTTACAATAATTCCGAGTTTGAAAAAAAAAAACGTCCAAAGTATAAATACCATATATATTAACTTTTATGAGGAAAGGAGGGGGGGCTAATATTTCAAAAAGTCATCTCAAATAGGTTTCAAAATAGTTTATTCAAACTATGTTAAAAGCATTGCCGATGTATCTATACAAATATAAGTTTTAAATTAATAGAATTTATTCGCGTTAAAGTTTCTATCTTCATTACAGCACAGATCAACCACACTTTTCAGTGTTCGGAATTCAAATTTCAATTGTTCCCCATCATCAGTCTTGTAAATTATTCAATTATAACGTATTTGTCTACTATAAGTTATAATATAACCTATATACAATATTTTGGTTACCAATTTTGGTATATCTATTATATTTATGCTCGATCATTTATAATTAATTAATATTATGTACAATATAAATTAGTTTGAAATCTTATAATATGGTAACTATAATATAGTTAATATGCGTAATTATGTAAATATACAGCATAAAGAATATAATTTGTTTACATTTAAACATTACATCATTTATATTTGTATTCAAATACCTAGGTACTATTTAAGTTTTTGTAAAATACTTTATTTGTATTTAACGTCGATCATATGATGATGACTTACGGTCGAAACTAGTGGTTCCTTTTTTTTTTAGATTCTGAGCGAAGCGAAAAATGTATTGGTTTTACGATAATGTGTTTTTTTTTTTTATGTATATACCCAAAAAATCTATAAGAAGTGCTCCGATCATAAAATGTATAGCACTGTTTTCTGGTAACAAATTGCATCTAGTTGGTACTTTAGATAGGTCATTTTTAGATTTTTTCGATAAGTATGTATTGTAAGAAAAAACTATCAAAAAATTAGCATAAAAATTTGAAAATACGATTGTGGTAAAATTCTTTTAATGCTAGAGGCATGCAATTTTCACCACAAAACGTATATATGTAAAATATTAATACAAAAAATTTTCGAAAATTTTTACCCATTTTCAGGCTATTTATAGCAATATTCAAATTTAAGACATTTAATTAATAATAGGTTTAATTTTTGTTTTTAAAACCTGAAAATTTAATATAGTGATAAAAATATGTCATTCTATATACAAAAAATTTTAAAAATCGATACGTATAATTTCGAATTTTGTGGAAATAATGAATCTATAAAGCTGAAATTTTCACCAAATACGTATATTAGCACATTATAAAAGCAAAACAATTTTGGAAATTTTTATCACTTTTTTCAACTTATTTTGTTCATTATATTATTATATATATATTATTAGTATCTATAATCTGCAGTAATTGTCAAGTATATCCACAGAGGGTATACTCAGAATTGTTTTTTTAGAAAGAAATGATTTATCATTGCTTTCAAATTCAATATATCCACTATGTATCCTACCCAACGAGTAAAGTGTTTCCACCCCTACTGTTTATTTATTTTTTTTTTTTTTAATATTCTCGGGACATATTTTATTTTATATATAAATTATTTTTATAGTATAATAGTTATTTTGTTTATATAACATTTTGGTCTAACTGTGATTTGAAAGCAAAAAGTAGATAGATTGACAAATATATTTATATATAAGAAATGTTATAGTATGGCTGCTATGATACAGTAACGGATTATAATATAATATCATATTATATATTAGTTATTTAATATACATTTTTTTCAAAATGTAGTTGAATTATCCTATATAAAACCCCTTAAAATTCAAGCGGATTGCGTCCAATAATACTAGTAAGAGAATTACATTTATATTATAATGTTTGTATAATATAGTATAATAATCTTATACTGATCTACATGCTGTATTGTAAAAAAATATTTTAAATATATATCTATACAAAAGATACTTTTACTTGTACAAAAGATACTTTTACTCGGATATAGTTTAACAGACTAGTTAAATGCGGTAAAGTCAAATTTAATGAGCTATATATATATTATATATCTACCATTATACGATTAACGATACTACATGCATTAAACACATATATTAGATACAATAATCGTATATCGTGCGGCGATTTAAAGAAATATTGCATCCGCAGTAAGTATATTTAACATTAAGATCGATATATATTTTATATTTGAGTGAGCGTACAAATAAACACGCGACAATCACAATCACTTTAAGAAATAACTATATTATTATTATTACCTACCTATTATCATGTAAAGCCGTGCCTATAACAAGTCAATAATATTTAATGCGTTTGTAAATATATAAATATTAGGTTTCAAAAAATATCATTTTTTTTTATTTTCATGTTATATAAACTATAAAGTAAATAATATACTATTATTGCTTTTAAAATTTGATCGATTAAATTCGCTTTCTTTGGATTTTTAGTACGCATATATAAAAACTTTGAAAACTCGATTGTCATTTTTAATATATATTTTATTTGTTTTGTATGTATATTTGTCATTTGCGAATTGGAAACTTTGATCCATTTTAGTATACAGAATCCAGATAAAAAAAATATTCTTTCAGAAATGTATTTTTTACACATCGTTTGGTATTACAATGAAATTCATGCGTAAGCCATACACGGTATGGAGTAAATCAATATAGTAAATAATTATTATGATATGAAATATAAATATTTTATGGTTTTAAATGTGAAGCAATATGGAATTTAAGGACATTTTTAATGACATGAAATATATATTATATATATTGGACAGTATTTTTATACATATATAATTAATTTTTGTGACTTACGTATTTGAATTTATTGAAAAAAAAATCAATCCATATTGATGGAATATTACCTAACTCCTAAGAGTGATTACTGCTTATACCAGTTTATTTAAATATCTATATCAATGATATAGATATTATGTTAGTATTGGAAACTACAAGTATAGTGGTATTTACTAAGAAAAAATAGTTACAATATAGGTAGGTATAATTATAATGACCATAAAATATAAAACAAAAAAAAGTATACAAATGATAATTTGATGATAATATGTAAAAATAAGTACTTTAAATATTATACCTACGTATGTATTATAACATAAATTATACAAAACAAATTACAAAGTACAAAATATGTAATCATTTGATTGTGATATATGTTTTAATTGAATTTAAAATCAAACGTAAAAAGGTCAAATAAGTTAATAAATGAATAAAAATGAATGTGTGCAATTTAAATGTTTTAATAATTTTGTAATAATTTCATCGATAAATGATTTCTTTACCTTTCGTAAATAAAAAAAAATATATATTATAGGTATAGATATTAGATAGGTAGGTACCTACATTAAATATTTACTATTTATTTGTGTATGTAAAATTAAAAAAAAATTTTATTAAATGTAAGTAAATAGTAATTACCTATAAATAAAGTCTTAATTAACGAGTATACACATATTATATAATGTATTGATTGTTATTAATTATTAATAAAAGTTATTAATAAAAAAGTAGTAGAGTAAAGTTTTAATTAATAGAAGTTCAATAAATTGCTTAAATTCGAGGATGATAAAAATAAGTAAATTTAGTTATACTTATCACTTAATTTAGGACAACAGCACATATATTGAAAATAAAAGTACTGCCCTATGTATGGTTGTATGGTCCCTATAGGTATAATATATAATAATGTAGGTATAACTAGGTATGTTAAATTTGGAAAACTGTAAAAATTTAATTATTAATTTAAATTATGGTTAAAAGTAAAAAGTGGTTTATTTTTAGATACCATCGATGATTTTATACACAATTGATTATAAAACCAATGCATTTAAAATAAATAATACATTTGATATTTGAAATTGTAACAATAGAGCGAATTTTCAAAATGTTAATATTTTAAAGCGACAATATGATCGATATTAATTCGTTTTTTGTCTGTTCAATAATTAACGTGTAATGTTTAATTAGTAAATTATTATTAGTCTATGATTTAATCCTCAGACGGTATTTTTATTTATATAATATCCGTATAATTCATAAAACGAGTTATAGCCGAAGGCGAAATGTGGTCGATATACACGGGTTGGTGCATTCCGATTGAGATTTTCCGTTTCCTAGTTCCCAATAAGAATATCCTTGAATTGCGCGTGTTGTTGCATTTTATGTCGTTATAATATATACAGACAGATATAATTATCATAGCAATGCCGAACGCAATTTCTTCACATTAAAAAAAAAAAAAATTATAATAATATACGAATTACGTGATGTTTATTAAAAACATGCCTACTATAAGCGCATCTAGGGGGGGGGGCTTTGAGGGCTTAGACCCTTAAAATTATTCATAGCCTTTTTTTTTTGCTTATTTACGTTTTTAAAGAAGCGGCAATAAATTATATTGAAATTACATTGAACCTTAATGCGCCCCTCACTAGTCCCCCCAAGATTTTAGAGCTAGTTACGCCACTGATCCTTACACATGTGTAAATGTACATGATGTAAATATTATCCATATCATATAGTCGTATAAACGCTTGTGACCTCTGACCACACAAGGGCCGTCGCAAGGGTGGGACCTTATCTGGGGAAGGATAAATGTTCTCCTGCACCGGGTGTTGTCGTACTTGCAAGGGCCTAGACAAATTAGATAAATAAAATAAATAACAATACACAATTGTTAAGTACTGATAAGATGGAGTTTTTTAATTTTATCACTCGTATAATTGTATGCATTTTTATCAAAAGTGCCAATGAGATTTTGATCGAATATTCCTAATAACAGGGTATCCCTTCGGCCATCATAATATATCTTGGCAGCGGGCTCTGTAAAATACGTCGCATGTATTTTTTTGTCCGTTTATAATAATATAATGTGCATAATATGCGTAATGTGTTTGCATATTTTTAAATGAATACCAAAGTACTTTGAAATATTTTGAAACCGTTTTGGCGATAAAAATCGTTCAAGGTGACGACCATAAATTGTATATAAAATCAGAATATTGTAGATACATAGAAATCGAATCAAATGAAATAAAAGTAGAATCTATGCCAATATTCATTTAAACGTTTGACCGTTTAATTCTAGTTTTCCGTGACTTACATAATATATAATATTATAATTCGTAAAAATGATTATTTACACTACACGGATGGCACAATATACTCGAAGATATCCTATACCTATTCAAATTTTAGTTTTTAATTTGATTCGTACTTAATAGTGAGGTAATTTAGTACAAAAAATGATGTATTAATAGTACATTGAAAATCCTAAATCCTATCGGTGTCGATATTGATATCTATATGTGTTTTAATATTGTTTTAAGGTCCGCACATATAATATTTATTGGTTCCAAAGCGAATATAACCGTATTCAGAATATGAGGGGGGACTATATACGATATTGTCAGGGCCGTTTCGAAAAAATATTTAAGGCGGGAGGAGCTGAACGACATCATTTACCCGACTAAATGCCGACGATGTATTTCCACGAAAACGTAAATAGGTAAGCAAAACAAAATGATTTTTTTTTTTGTATTTTGCCGATAAAAATGACTATTCCCACGTCCCTTTTAAGGATTGTGTAAACAAACGCATGCGGTGTTGTGCGGCCGTATGCCGTGCAAACTGTTCGTAATTTTTGGTTAAAATATTCCCAACCTGATATTCGTAAATTATTTACGATATAGTACCTAGACACTTTTTTTTTCAAATTAACTTTAAGTTTAATTAATTATAATTTTTAAACTTGAATAAGTATACCTACATTTCTAACAGCATACGGTTCCGTTAACTGACCATTTCGTCCTTGGAAAAATATAGTTCTTGCCGGGAAGTATTTCGATTTTCCCGGGACCGCCCAGACGGGAGTAGTCGATCGAAATAGGAACTTATCGCGTTCTCATTTCACGTTCTAGCTGTTTTCGATAACAAAATCTATTGAATTATCACGAGACGCTCCCAGAAAGGTTTAAATAGTTACGATCTGTGCTATTAGAGATATGTCGTATTCAATTCATGATAGGCCGATCGTGGAATGTACTTCTTCACCACTTCCTGGGAACTACCTATTATGAGCAGAAAAATAACAACTTTATTGGGATTTATTTACATTCACCTTTTAGTCGAAATTGGCTATGGAAAAGGATAGGGACTGGAAGCCCAAGGATAAATTTCAGAGGGAGGGACAAACTTGAAAAAATTATAATATTTTTATATTTACTATACCTAGCTACCGGGTTTAGTAATAATTCGTTGTAAAGAAATTTTCCAGGGGAACGCGTCCGTCCAATGGACACACATAGACAGGGATCTTTAAGCAAAAGGGCGATATAGCTAAAACCTGGAGGAGCTAGGCCCCATTTCCCTCCTTGAATTATGAGTACCTCCTCCAAAATCCAAAATTGGAGTTTAATTCAACCAAAAAAGTAACTTTTAATATGTTATCTACCGCAGTGTACAACACACTTTGCCACTGGATCGAGCTCGTTCTGAATGTTATTCAATTTGCAGTGGCGATTTAAAAATGTTCTCCTCCTTTGCCGGGCCTGTTATCGTATATTATTGCACGAAATTCCGACCATGATAATTATATTACTGACTTTGGCTTGATCGGTTAGGCGTGAATATAATAATTTTCAAGTAAGTGATGGTCAAAAGGTTCAGTTGTTGGAATTAAGATTTGTTGCAAAAACTTACAGCAAAAAAAAAAAAACATTTTCCGGCAAGGGTATAATAGGATCGGAAATGCTCGGACTACGTTGCGCGCCAGGTCCTAAGCGGACAGATTTCTTTCAACCGACTAGTTCGGGTTCAATAGTACTGAAATGAGAATGGACCATTTGGGTCCTGCAACAGGGTCCATGGAATAGCAGGAGATCGTGTATTATAATTGCCCGTGGAGATCTTAAAACGCCACAAATCAAAGTGGGAACCAAACGGATAGTTCGCATTTCGGTTGAAAACTTCCGTCGAAACCGCCCCGGGAGGTGCCTTGTGCTGTTAGAGATGTTATACATTATATATAGTTTATGATATAGTTTATTTTATTTATAAATACCAGTATTATTATTTTAAATATGAACAAGTCACGAAAAGCACAAGTAGTTCGAAAAGCCCAAAAAATAAAATGCGAAAAACTGTTATACATCGGAAAATAATATATACAGAAACTTGAAATTCGTACTAAATATTTATTGTAATATATTTTATAGATATTTTGAATTTTTTGTGTGTATGTACTATGTATACAATTATACACAATGATTTACAAAAATTGTATGCCAATATCTAGAAAATATTCTCTTCCTCGACATTGGTAATAGGTGTTTAAACTCTAATTTTAACCTAGATGTTACATTTTTTATTTTATGTAGGAAAATTTTGTTTTATTGCCTGTTAGATAAAGTAAATATTTTTGTGGAATCGAGTTTTTCTTTTTATTAAACGTATAAACATCATGCACCATGCGGGTACAACATTATTTTATATATGCGTATAAGATATAATTACAGAAAATAACAGAACTGTCGAGATTTACATTATTATATTGAATATCGATACCTATCGGAACCTATACGTACTTCAAAACTTTGCATTCAAAAAAATTTTGGTTTCAAAGATTGATGCATCTTTAATACGTATTTACGATTTACCCGTACTAAGATCAGATCTCTGTACCTGTCGGTATTTCACGATACAAGGAACTAAAAAACCGATGTGTAACGATAGATTTCTAAAAATTCTATATTGTTATAAATTGGAAACTAATAAGTAGTAGAACTTTGGTCGTCCTACAAATACAATGATTTGTCTTTGTTTTAAAATTTAAAATAATATTATTTGGTCTAAAGACCTGCAGATGGACGATGGACCGACCAATTTTTACCACTTATCTATCTGGACACCTTGTTTTATTTGTATTCATCGTAAGTTGTAATTATTATTATTTATTGAGTTTAAAATGTAAATCGATAAACACACTC
Organism: Pemphigus obesinymphae; assembly: GCA_025469235.1. NCBI lineage: Eukaryota > Metazoa > Arthropoda > Insecta > Hemiptera > Aphididae > Pemphigus > Pemphigus obesinymphae. Next base: position 83,274 of record JAIPRL010001197.1, on the reverse strand, counting down.
GGCAGTCGACATTTCAACAATTATCTACGAGTATAAAACAGAAATAATTGTAAGCACAATAGTTCATCCTTATAACATAAAATGTCTGTTAATAATAATACTGATCTTACATGGAAGTGGCGTATACTGCCCTTCTAGTGAATAGTACAGTAGCCAATATAATTACCGAATTGTCAAAAATTAGTTTTTTATGTACCTATTATTGTTAATTTGAACATTCTGATCACTTTCATGCGGTAAAACGGGTACATTAAAGTTCGATTTTAAAATACCTTTTACTAACTAGAATAGGTATCAGATGCAGAAACAAAAAAGGATAAAATGTCATTTTTCCAAGAAGACATTTTTTTTTATTTATTTCAGTAATCATGAGAAGTATACGAGTATGTGTATACATATATCTGTAACTGTATTTAGATAATTTTTTTAATTATTTTTTTACAGCTCTGGTTAGTAGACCCATTAAAAATGTATATACAGTAACGTATCTGTAATAATTCACCCGTAAAAATAAATACATTTCAACTATATTAGACTTGTATTTTATTAACCTAAACCTGGTTGAAATTATGTGGTCATACATTTTGTGTATGTACATATAACCTTTTTTTTTAGAGTATGCAATATTATGAAAAAAGTAGGAAAGTATTTATAGGATAACATATACATATAAGTACATACTGCAGTGAATAAATTACATTTTATACAAATAAATGTATAGTATAATATGTGTTTATCATATTTTACCAGTTTGTAAATAATGGCGGAATGTTTCTTGAACATGCGGTAGATAAAAAAAACACGATTTTTGTACCTACGGATCTCGGGTGTAGAGAATCGAAAGAACTTTCATATTTACATAATTTGATCATTAACAATCATATATGATGTCACATATACGTTATCCAGGGTATTGCCAAATAACAAGATAAATGAAGTGGGCATAATATTATAATAAGACGTGACTCTAATGTTGTATAAAACAGACAAATTACCTATATACGCGTTCGGGAGAAAAAAAATGTAAACGATACAATAATTAATGTTTATACATTATAGGTACTATTATAGATACGGTTTTATTAGTTTTGTCACAAAACGTAATAATTACCTAATATTATTATTATTATTATTATTATTATTATTATATCTGTCATGGTTTAAAATGATTTTCACATACATATTATCACTATTTAACAAATTAATTATTTATCAATTATCATTGATATGGTTTGGCGAATGGCGTTATTATATAGATACGCGATATACAATTTAGTAGGTATTAATTATTATATACGTAAGTACTTGTCGTCCTTCAAACACGATTTTAGATTTAGTGACGTGGTAAATTTCATAAATACTATATTGTGGCACTTTGGGATCCCTTCCCCCTAGAAAATGTATACAATTGACATATTTTTACATTAAAAAAAAAAAAAAAAAACGAGTCACGTGTCACAAAATAAGTCCTTCGTTGATAGGTCGATACACATTACACGTGTTTCGCCAAAAATATGAATGGCAAATATATTATGTTACACGTGATTTGAGGGAAAAGAGATTTTAATGCTCGCACTGTTTGTATTACAAAGATGAGTTTCTTTACAAATGGATGTCGCATAAATATATAATATATTTCACATTTGATTTCCTTATAAAGTGAGACAATAATTAATATTTTGGTGTTTTCATACTTTACTAAAAGAGTCGCGTAACCTACAGTATAATACTATAGTATTCCTTTTGATAGCGTAAAATGTACAGTAGATAAACGTGTAGAATATTGTTCATTTTTTTGACAGTCGGTTTTTCACAGATTTTGACAGGATAATGTATATTCTATTATATATATATATATATATATATATATGTATATTGTGTATTTATGGTTTCATATTTGAAAATATAATGAATAATATTATGTAGAAAAACAATCTTTAGACAGCAAGTTCTTAAATACAATATTTGATATTAGCCAAAACATTAAAATAAGTGGCGTACATTTAATTTCTCTATGAGAAGAGTTAAACTATACGAGTATAATGTATATAATACAGAGTATATGGACCATACCAACTGTGATAAGGTTTATACTTTTGCACATCAAGCACTATCTTCACATAATTTGAACCTTATCATAATGCAATCATATTTTTTTGGCTGTATACACTTATATATACATTACTTAATAAAATCATATATAAATAATAAATATACCTACCTAAATAATGTAGGTATTTGGTTTTTTTAATATATTTTGTTTTATAAGTTTTGTACACTCACAGGTAAATCAAGTCAATGACTATATATACTGTAATGAAATTATAAATATAAAAATAATAAATAATAAAGGAATATCTAAAAGAATTTCCAAATGTACGTGAATAATAACTTCAGAGTTATGATAATTAATTAATATCCGGTCATATTGTTCATTGAAATTGTTAATTAAATCGTAAAACAAATTTAAATAATACTCGTATTTTAAAATTATTAAATTCCTATTATTCCCCCTCTTTTTATCTCCATACCATACCTACATATCCGATGATATTCCGAAAAACTTTTCAATTGAGAATCTCCGTGCATAAACTAAAAGTGAAAACGAAATAAAAGTTTTAAAGGTTTCGATTTCCTCCAAATATATAAGGCTTTTGTATTAAACTTACCGAATAAAGGCATTCTATTATCGTCTCATCATTTTATTTTAACGGGCGCCAAGTATAAATGTCATTGCAGAACAATAATGTGATTTACGATTTCGGTAGGATGACGAGAAGGGTCTCATATACATACCGAGTTGAAATATCGCGCGGAACCCATAAAAGACTAACGGACAAAATGCCACCCTCCGTTGGTCCGTTCAAATTTTCCTCCCCCCGTAGTTTAAGGGAGGGAAAATCGTAAAATTTTCGTCAAAAGACTTCCAAAATAATAGCTTTATGTTTTACGATCATCCATCTGGTGTATATATGTATATACGGACGCTGCACCCTGCACGTTTTTAGGGATAAGGGATGAAAACTGAAATAGTAATAAAAATGCTACCGGGTTATAAAAATACCAACACCTAAGTACACAAAATAAATAAACCTGTTTATACATTCCCAAGATGTGTAGGCGATAAGTATAAAATCGTTCGTGTATTGAAATCGCACTAAAAGATAAATAGAATATATAGGTAATCGACATAATATCAATTTAAATTTATAAAAATGTAGGTATGTAGTGGTGTTTTCTGATTTTTTTTTTTTTTGTCCTTACTAGTAAATTTTAGTTACAGGCTACAAACACATAGAATACAAAGTACCTATATTGTAAAATAATAGTATACAATTAATATTAGATTAGATAAGAAACAATAAGCAAAGGAAAAATTGGCAAATTTGTGTTATTAAAAGAGATAGATTTTTAATATGCAATCAGAGACTAAAAATATTTAATTTTAATTTTAATTTTTTTATTTTTAACGTCACTTAGTTTTCATGTTTTTAGATCATTATTGTAAAATGTGTAAAATATGCATCGCATGGAAGAAATTTCGTAATTCATCAATTAAAAATGAGTGGCAAAATTATTTGTTTAAGAGGACGCAATACCATCCATTTTTAAAGGGTTTTGCATAGGCAAAATTTAAGAAGTATTTGAATAATGAAAATTTAATAATTAAAAAATATGAAAATACATTTTAAAATTAATCTAAAAATAATCTCATATCTGTACACATTTTTATTGTTGTGCAAGTCGACATGTGTTTAAAAAATACTTGTGGCTTTCTGATCATAGTTTGATCAAAAATTATCATAAAAGAGAAATAATTACACTAAATACAAGATGAGAAATTAAATTAAAACTGATCATAGATTCATTATTTGATAAGTATTAATATATATTACGTGTCTTTGTCTTTAAAGTTAAAAATGAACTTGTCACATTAAAAGTTATTATCCAAGAAAAAATACTCGTACAAATATAAATGTTTGAATTAATTTTAATACTTTTACTTTTCACTCATTGATGTCCAGTATCCAGATAATTTATCGTTTAAACTAAATTTAAAGAATAATGAAAATCTAACAATTTAAAAGTGTTTATATGAATAATTAATTATTGAAAATAAATATTAAATGGTTTGATTTGAATTGTTGTTGTTTTTTATGTGTTTATAAAACCGTATTGAAAAAAATTGTTTTCAATTTTTTATTTATATCAATTATAATTTATAAACACTGTAAAAAGATAAAATAAAAACATTAATTATAATTAATTGCATTATCTAGAGTCTTATAGAACGATTTTTCGATAAATACATTTAAACACGTTTAATGAGTTGTTAAAAACCAAAGTTTTTATTTATTTTTAATAAATTTAACTCCTAAAAATGAAAAAAACCGAAAAAAAGTAACGTAAGGCACTAGGTAATGTTGTTTAACTATCATCTGCTTTTTGTTTCGTACTTGTAAGATCTTTTTAAGTTGTTAAAATGAGATGTGTTAATATGAGTTTTTCATTGAAAATTAAATATATATATATAGAAGTGCTGAGTACTTAATATGATTCAATCTCTATTTGGATATCTAATAAATAATCGAATAAAAAATTGGTTTTGACAAAAACTGTAATTTAGGTTATGAATATATTTTTTAATATAAATAAACATTATAAACACACATAAATAACTTATGGTTATTATTATATAATATATGTCGTTTGCATAAAATAATGATGATGATGATGATAATGATAAAAATGCGATATACATTTTTATTATAATGGACTTTATTGCAAGTCTATATATGGTTGGATTAAATACATCAACTGGACGAAATGAGACCGTAATAGTTTTAAATTTTGTTAGGTATAACGTGGAATAATGTTATAATGACTAATAAAATATAAAGGAATATTTGTTTTGTTTTATTTTTGTCAAACTTATATGCATTTGTATTAAATGTATAACTACTACCCCATTTATCCCCTGCATGTGTACAGGGTAAAATGGGATAAAATTAACTTCTTGACTTAAATAAAAAACTATACTATTCTCATCAACTCGAGTCGGTATTATTTTATGTAATGTAGATACCATATGACTGTATTTTCAGAAGAATATCATGTGAAATAAACAATTTAGCCGTATTAAAACGTTCACTTTTTATCCTAGACCCCAAATAGTAAATCCGCAAATCCTTTTCCTGGCTATAACCACAGATGATTAGAAATAAATATTATACCCAGCCACGGAAGTATTATATATTATAATCGTATTATATCTATCTGGCCAAATATAATTTAATTTTTCCGGCTCGTCTCCCTGGATACAAACAGAGAGTTCATTAAGCAATGTTTACGACGGGAAAATATTTGTTTTACCTTAACTGTCGAACGAAATAGTACTGTTCAATAAAAATACCATTAAATCATTAATATATTAGAGTTGTGTAAACCTATTTGTTATCTTTGCGTTCCGATCATTGTTATAAATTTTTATAATTAACATTTACAATGAACGTTGACAAATATGTCATTAGTGGTCGCTAGACTTGGCATGGCCAGCCAGTAGCGTATTTACGGGGAGTCCAGGGATACTGGGCCCCCTAGATCCAAAAAAATATTGATTTTAAAAATTTAAATATGTATAGGTAACTATAATACATTTTTATAGATAGAATTAAAAAAAAAATATATAATAACTGGAAATAGAATTTGGTGACTTAATTAATAATAATGCCCTAAAAATTAATATAATGAATTGTTTGAATTGTTTAAAATGTTTTTTCGTTTTACGATGATGTTTATTTGTTTTATATTTTTCTGTAAGCAATTTATCGGCCTGCAAGAAGACTTAACGTAATTTTTCATGCGTACTCATTTTTGGCACAACATTTTATCAACATGGTACTTTGAAGATCTAATTAGTCGATTTTTTAAAAATCAGAAAGAACTATTGAAAAATGACGAAAAAAATTGGTTAATATAATGGTAATTTCCTCATAAATCCGAAAATATTGATTTTAAACACCTGAAAATTTCACAATGTATGTAAAAAAAAATAAATATATATATAAATATATGTTTAAAAATGTTTTAAACATATATTTGAGTCTGCAATTAATGTATATTTACCATTTAAAATAATTTTACAAATGTGGTTGGATTTTTTTGGTAACTAATCAAAATTCAATGAACTATATTATTATTACTAGGCTATGGTTCTTAGGTACTTTTATCATTTATTACCAAACTAAGGAATAATCTGCTTTAAAATTTGAAGAAAATTTATCAATTAAAACTTAAAAGTGTACTAAATTAATGTATGCATATCAGATTTTACAACTCTCGTGATCTATTCTGTACCTATAGTCTGTTTTATGTAGTATTTCTGTCAAAGACTTTTAACCTTGTCGTCAGTTATAAGTATGCATAATAATTACACTTTAAATAATTTAAAAATAAAAATCCCCATTTACTACACAGTTTAGTAATATGAAAAGTTACAGAATTAGGAAAAATGTACGAATATAAAAATTTGTACCTAATGTTGAAAAAATTATTTTGTCACTCATTTTTATTCGTGTTAATGTAATGTCTGTAATGATCACATTTTTCCATGTGATGCAAAATATTTTACAATAATATTCTAAAAATATCAAAATTCAGTGCATTTTTAGAGATAAAAAATTATGAAAAGTTCAAAATTGAAATGAAATATTTTGAATAAGTATTATCATTAATTATATATTATGATATATAATCAATGGTATTATTTACCAATATATAATACAAGCACCCCGTTACCTCTGTCTCTCAACTAAGCAATTTTGCCCCTAAATATAGTAAAATATGTAAAGGATATATAAATGATTGGTTTTCAATATATTTGCACCCCCTCCCCCCCAGAAAAAAAAGTTGAAAATGCAACGACCATCACTGCAGCCGCAGGAACATCGCGGTTTTGTAAATGAGAATGTTGTCCTTGCACAGGACATTAATTCGGTGCAGGTGTACGGTAGGCAAACCGGCGAGTGGTCGAAATTTGTAACCGCACGTCCAACGAAAATCGTGGGCGTATAGCCAAAGAGTTCGTCACCGAAAAGAAGATCCTCTATGGAAAAGAACGAAGAAATCAGCTGTAAATATATGTTTTTCATCACCAACCCCATTAATTTGTGATGCATATTCCTTTTCAAATGGTTCTCCGACTCAACTATTGTATGATATTATACTATACATTATTATAGAAATGATTCCATTAAACTCTTGTTCGAAGTCAACAAAACCGGTATAGATGTAATGTATTTTTTCAACATTTTTTCACACATTGGCTACCGAATTGTTTCGTTAGGACGGATGTAACGCATTTTTTGAAGTTGGGGAGTAAATGGCTTCCGTTAAAAACTATTTCGAGAAAAGTACGAGAAGTAATTTCACGAAGTATAGGGTCAATAATTAAATCTCAATCACTATAATAATATGAAATACACAAAAATTATCCAGAATTTAAAATTAGGTCATTATAGGTATAGTTGTTAGTTCATTATTGATACTTTTTCAAGTCATCAACATTCCATCTCTAGTAATTATTATTTCTAAATTTTGTTTACACAAACGAATTTTATTTTATAATCCATACATTTCTGAATATGGGAGGGGGTTCTGCAGTACCCCTGAACCCACCCCTCCCGTAAATACGCCACTAAGTGGGACCGAATGACTGTAGCAAACGCAATATACCTACATTATTATATAATTTAATGTAAATATTGGCATTGACTATAATTATTATCGTTTTATTTCCAATTATACGTGTAAATATAAAACATTATTAGGTAGAGGTATAATACTGTTTATATATTATGATGTTGAAATGTATTAAGGAATGCGAAATAGTTTTGCTACCAGTTATGGTCGACTTCACAATAAAAACAAGTTAAAGTTATAATGCCATTTAAATAAATATACTTAATATATATATATATATATATATATATAATATATTATTCTAAATTATGTAAATATAACATTAAACATGTTTTAATATTTAATATTCAGAATGAAATTGTAATGTGATATGTGTATTGTATAAATTACGTTTTTTTTTCTGTCAATACGGATTAGCCATTAAATTTAAAAACGTTGGTTTTAAATATAAACTGCCTATCTCAAATATTATAATTTTTAACAATTCCAGATTTCAATTTATTTAAAATTGTGATTTTCTTCAAAATATTATAAATATTCTCCTTCTTAATATTATATAGGCAGTGTGGGGTAGTAACTTAACTCAAGTTACAATTTACTGTAACGCAATAAATTACTTTTTTGAGTAACGCAGTAATATAATAATTATTCCAAGTAACCCAAATGTAATCCAATACTATTTAAAAGTAATTTGCATGATAAGTAACATAATATTTTGGAAGTTACACATTTTTCATAATTTATTATAAATTATATATGACCAAGAAAATAATTTGTACAAAGCATTTATGAGCGCGGAATTATCAATGTTAGGCATTAACGATCGTTTAACTCGAGTTAATAAGTTAAAAGTCAAGTTAATTTTAACTTAATTTTTTATATTTGGTTTTTTGTTAATTTAACTTATTTTTGGTTATATTAACTTTTAAATAACGAGTTACTTTTAATTAAAACTCAATTAAGTTAATTTTGAAATTATTGATATATTTTGATTTCATATCGTGTCTATTGTCAAAATGGTTAAATAAAAATAAAGTTTTTTTGTCGTTTATAATAATTATTATATTATAAGAATATATTTCCCGAAAATATAATTAAAACAAGAATACATAGGTATTCTTGTTATTGTTACCTATATATTATATAATAATCTCCTCGTATTACAAAATTGAGGAATATATTAGATTTTCCATCAATAAACAATATTTAGGTAGGTACCTATTAATTTTCAATGAGAAATTTCCATTTGTTCAAATTTTGAAGAAAAGAGTACCTATAATAATTAAACATTTAAAATTTTTATGAACTTATTTTATGTTAATTTTAATAATAATTATTATAAATACATTGTAGTATTTTCAATAATTTTATGTTAATGATTTTTAAAATGCTTAACAAAACACAGCGGTCGCGGCATCACAGTTTTACGATAAAAAGATTCATGGTTCAGTACTGTACTTAGTCGTTCCTCAAATGTGAAAAGTGAAAACTTACCTGATAGTTGTATCATTTAATGTTAAAATTCAATGAAAAAAAAGTAATTTCATTCGTAACATCGTTACTTTTGAAGTAATTCCGTAACTTAACTTGATAAAAATAATTTAAAGTAATTTGAAAGTACCTAATTGGGTTACTTTTATTTAATGTAACTTAACTTGTAATGTAATATAGGGTAATAATAGTATTTATTATACTGGAAACGTGATTAGGTTATATAATTCATCTATAATCATGGTATACCCGAATAATACTACAACTTTACTGACGCGCCAGGTTATCGATTTGGCGTATCTATTATACATGCGTCATAAAATAATATTATGCAAAATTATTTTCAAAATACAATATTATATACTTATTTGAAAAACTTGGCAATTAAATGGTAATATATATCTTATGCACACGTACACTGTACATTGATCATTATACTTATACGCACTGCGCTAGAATGACGGTTAAAAATAATGCTATTCAAATGTTTATGCGCTTAGAAATTTTATGGACGGTGACGAAAACATTAATCATAACACTATACTTTTAAAATATTATTATGATATTAAATTACACTTTGCACATACCAATACATACGCAGCATTTTTTTTTTTATAATATTTTGTTCTTGTTCCGTTTTATTTATATTATCTGGTCATTTTAGATTCTGAGCGTGTTGAGTTTTACAATGACGTTTTTTTTTTTTTTTTTTTATATTTTATTCACTTTTTTCGGTAGAAAGTTTTGGGGTATAAAGATTTTTGGTATCAATTCGTTCTAGTTGGTAGGTATCCATTTTGAAGAGATATTTTTCGATTTTTCCAGTAATATTATTTATTGCAAAGAAGAACTACAGAAAACCATATGGTAGGTATAGTTGGTATTTTAAAAAGGTCAATTTTGATTTTCTCAATAGTTTTCAAGCGTAAAGGAAAACTATCGAAAACAACGGTCAATTGTTATAAATCGGAAAATAATGTTACATCGGTAGCTAAGCACAGAACAAACCTTTTATCGAAAGAAATTAATTCAATACATCCACCATCAAGCACCTTACCCGACGAGCTTCTCTTCTTACTGACAGGCTTTGAAAAAAAAAAAATGATTTTATTAATTTTAGTTGTTCTACACTCGCAATATGAACAAGAATTAAAAAGCTGGGAAATACTTCACGCGTTGGGTATAGGGATAATATAGGGGGTATAGGGGGTATAGGGATATATTGCATTAGAAAACAATAATAAATAATTTCTATAATAATAAATCAAAAACAAAAAACGATTCTGAGCGAAGCTTCGGTGGATATACTTGACAATTTAAAGGTAAAAGAATTCGAATCAAAGACCACGCGCATGAAAACACCGTTGGCTCCTATTAGACTACATACGACTATTATGAAAAAAAAACCTTTTTAAGAAACATACGGTAAAATCGCTAAATTTAAATCTGATTTAACTATCAAACCAAGTCCGATCGCCAAATTTTGACTTCACCATTATTTTTTGATAAAAAAATACGTATTTTTCAAAAATAAAAAAATGCGAAAAATTGAATTCTCCTGTAAAGTAGAAAAGTTATACTCATTATGAATCAAATGTCTTAAATTTTGTGTATAAAATTGTAGTTCATGAATGAATAAAAATTTTCAAACATTTTTTTGCCTCATAATGTATTATTAAAAGTCTCAAACTTTCATATTCCTATAGATAGCCTAAAATTGGAAAAACATTTTCGAAACATTTTTGTATTAATATTTTACGTATATACTCGTACGTTTGTGGTGAAAATTTCAAGTGACTATCATAAATATTTTCAGAGTTATGAAGAATTTTACCACAATCGTGTTTATCGATTTTTAAGCTAATTTTCGATATATAGCTTTTTCTTACGCGTTTATCGAAAAAATTAAAAAATGACCAATCAGATGCAATTGGCTATTGGAAAATGGTACTACTCTAAATGATCGAAACACTTCTTCCTATAGAATTTTTGGGTATAGACATAAGAAAAAAAAATACATTGTAAAACCAATATATTCTTTGCTTCGCTCAGAATCTAAAATATAATACTTTAAGCTTAATAAATAATAATTTTATTAAGTTTATATAAACTTTATTTTATTACATAAAAAATTAAATGATTAAATTTACACAGTGATGGTAAATATTATCTCCCAAAACTTTTTTGCTTTAAATCCTCCCTCTCTTTAAATGACAACTTATACGCATACTTGGGATAAATCGCTAAACAATCACTACTAGGTAGTATTAAAGACTGTTAAGCTCCATAATTCAAATGTATACGAAAATGAGTTTATTAAGTACCCAACTTAATTCGTCCGAAAATTACCAAGTTGAGTCCTTTTATTCTTTTAGTTAGTGATAACTTTTTAAATTACTATTGTAACTAAAAAAAATAATATTTTTATTCTCATTTTATAGTCTACACATTAAAAAAAATTTAATAAATAATCTAAACTCAATTTTGTCATGTTATTTACAATTGATTATCAACTGGAGCTGAATTGTACAACAACTGCACTTCCACCGGTAATACCTGAAATACCAGATATACCTGCACAGGAGTAGTATGTATAATATATTGTGTATTTTAAAGTTTTATGGAGAATATTATTTACATATATGTTTATAAGTCCGAATAAGACGAAAGATATGTTTTGAATATAATATAATATATATCTAATGATTACCTATATAGTCTACATACATAAAGAACCTGAAATTAAAATTAAAACTTAATTAAATTAAAATTAAAAATTAAAATTAAATTAAATTAAAATTAATTTTCCGAATTATAACTATTTTCCAATATTTACAGTAGGAACTTTTCCTTTATGAATAAGAGGATGCTATTGGTACACCCGATTTTTAAAGAGTTTGTATAGGTATTTTTTATGAAATTTTAAGAAAAATGAAAATCCAAAAATTTTGAATGATTTAATTCTATTTTAAAAATAGTCATGTATCAGTACTATTTTTTATTGTTGTGTTATCACGATATTTATTAAAAATCACATTCAAGTTCTATATCTACAGACTACAACTTCTCTCTGTATTGTAAAATGTATACAACCTATTATGATAATATTTACTGTGCTCGAGCCTAAAGTTTTTTTTTCAATATGTTTATTTGAAAGTCTAAAATCCGCGATTAAAATTTTAAAATTAAATAAAAACATATACGAATCTTAAGAAAACTATTAAGAAAATCAAAAATTTACATTTTTAAATACTAACTACAATACATTTCTTATCAGAAAGATTTTCATTCAAAAAATCCTACTCTACTCCTACCCAAAAACTATAATATACAATATACAATATATATAAGAGTATTTATATGTATATTATATATACATGCATAAAAAAAAAACTAATCAATTTTCAAAATGTTAAAAATGTTAAAAATGTAAAAATTGGAACATATATTTTAGAAATCCAGTCGCATGTGATATATAAAATTTTTTTTAACAACCTGATTTATTTTTATAACCGTAAAAATTTTCATCAAAATGTTAAATTTAAAAAAAAAAACTTGATTAAATTACTCGAGTAGTAGGTATTAAAGAAAACATTTCTGATTAATCTGAAGATAAGAAAAACTGATAAAACAAAGTGGTACAATTTTATCCTACTGGAAAAACTACTAGGTGGCAAAAAATGTTATTAACTCCACGTAGCTATAATGTTTATTTGATTATTTCTCAAATTTATTTGTGATATTAGCACGAAATAAATTTATCTTTTAAAAAGAAAGTAATATTGATGTCATCGATGAGTTGTCAAAAGTCGCAAGAGTATAGGTACCTATAGATAAATAATACATATCTTATCTATGGGTAATTGAACATAATATTTATTTGGGATATATATTTTAATATTTGACAATTTAAGTAGATATGCGATTTTAATTACTAATGTAATTCATAACTTACAAGTGCACCTATATAAGATTTTATTATTTGATTTCTTAAATACAAAAATAAGTACATGCGTATAAATGTAGGCACCTATATATTTGTGTCTTATAAAATTATTTATTGTTTATTGTTTATCTATTTCTCGAGTATATTTTTTTTATAAGAAAAAATAACCAATGTACAATATTACATGTTGTATTTTCTCGGTCATGATATTTCTTACGATATCTTTGGATATCCTTTTATTTATTATATTTAAACTTTATTTCATATTTTTATCTATATTTAATTACAATTATTATAGTTATTATCTCATTTCGTTAGCTTTATCCGTCTGCAGTCTGCACAATCTAATAACGACGATTAAGTTTCTTATACATTGTTATTTGACTGGATAGCTTGAAATTATATCATATAACTACAAAAGAAAATTCATTAGTAAACTGATACTGTTAAGTATTTTTCATTTGTTACCTCTCCCTCGTTCCTATATATCTATGTATGATAAGACTAAAAGTTATATTCTCAAATTGCATCACTATTTTCGTTATAAGAATTATTAACTGTCATCGATAGGGTTTAGTGTTCACCACCTGCTGACCTGAATGTCACAGTTATTTCAACATTGACTTTTACGATTTTCCACATTTTTGATGTATGATTTTTGCATCCGTTTGATTGAAGGTTCCTCCAATGCACTGCAGTCGACAACAGGTAAAATATTTCTGAAAGACTTTCACATTATTTTTGAATCCAAAAATCGAATAAGAACGTTTCAGAAAATTAGATACAAATATACGGTTAAAAGCGAAACACATGCACAACAAACATCTATATATTATTATAATATGTTGTGTGTACCTATATAACTTACCTATATAACCACGATAAAATAATGTATTAAATACAAAAATTACAATACATATAAAAATTGTTTTGTTTTTGACAGAATAATATTTATTTCTATATTGTTGTTAAATTTAAACATTTAAAGTTAATTTTAATTTTATCACCAATTTATGTATAATTTAAACTTGAAATTTAAACCGGGAAACGAATATTCGTCGCACTTATTATGCGATTAGTATTGTTACTGATTGCCTATACGTACAATTACCCATGTGTTGACAAATTTTCCATCAATATGGAAAATTTACATAATATATAAAAAATATGGAATATAGATTATATCATTATACATGAATCATGTGGACCTACATTTTCATTTTAATAGTAGTCTGAGATCTTAAGATAAATCTTTAAAGGAAAAATTTTTAGCTGATAATTATCTACTTAAAGGTACTTGTATTTTAGGAGTCAGAAAATAGGCTAGTGACTTAGGGCTACGAATGAAATACACTAAAATATTATTATCTACACGTAAATTACTAACACGCGTTATTAGTAGAAATTAATGATTCAAAACAATGGTAGGTACATAACCTATTCGTGTTTGAATGCGTATAATGTGAAACAAATAGATTGGCTCGTTAAATACGTCACTTAATGGTGTGTATAGTTATTTGATATTTCACTCGATTTATGTCATATTTTTTTTTTTTTCGTCATTATAAGACTGAAGAATTTTAGACTCACATGTTATTTAAATATTCTGGATAAAATGTCATTGACTCTAGAACCAAAAAAAAAAAAAAAATTACAAAATTAGAAATTCTTCTATATACGAATTGCGCAGGGTAATATACATGTTAACGATAACAGCGAATGCGATTATAATAGGTAAAACGGCTAATCGTTATTTTATTTTATATATTTGTAGCTCATTCTCAGATCCAGCACGATTATTTTAGTTTTTTTTTTCATTAAAAATTGTTTTAAAAATATGTACCGTTTTATTTTGAACTAAATAATTGTATTTAGTCCAACAAAATGTAATTTGAATGCAGAATTAAAGATCTAATAATATTTTTTTTATACTTCTTTAAATTACTATATTATATAATATTGGATAATACACCAAACTGCTGTAAAACTGATATTATAGAACAAGTATAATGACATGGTTTGCGCAAGCGTCTTCTCGAATTCAAAGATAAATTATTTAGTTATAAACAAAATTAAATATATAAATAGGTATCCAAATCTTAAATGCTAATTTTATTAATATTATTATTTTGTTAATAGAAGTTTAACTAAGCAATCATCAAATTCGGGAAACAATGCAGTTGAAGAAGGTCAACCATAAATGATAATTAGGTATGGTTGGATGTATAAGAATACTTCCAATAATAAGAGCAGTAAAATTTTTTTTTTTTTTTTTTTAAATAAAATGAAATATATTTATTATTTATACATATATAAATATGTTATAATACATATTATATTTATATAAGTACTTTTCAATTTTATAAGTACCTAATTATTATTGGTAAGCATTATTTTTTTTTCGTATACAATTGTTTTTAATAATTATTAGTTATTATAACTTAAGTAAGTAAATAAACAATATTACATACATTACATTAAACATTGGCAAGTAGCATTAAACAGTTTTTTTATAATTTCTATATAAGTATTAATAAATAATTTACTTTTTTTTTTTTTTTGTATACATTTATTAAGAAGTAATAATTGTATAATACATTTTTTCTTTTATAATACCTATGTAATATGCTTTTAAAAATAAATGAATAATTGAATTCCAAGTTGTTAACTATTATTTTACATTGGAACTTTTTACATAATATGATAATATATATCATATAATAAAAATACTTAATTATTGAAAAATGTTTAAAACATTTTCATCGTGTTTTAAAGCTATTTCTAATTTATAAAAATATATATTTTTTTTTTCTATTATTACAAAAAGTGGTCATATTCATCAGTTTATAATAGGTATTTTAAATATATTAAATATTTTAATAATAAAAAAAAAATTGTATACAATATTATAACAGAAATTAAATATTTTGTTTGCAATGGAAAAACGGCCATTTTCATCCTTTTATAATATTTTTATAACATTATAAACATAATTATTATATTAATGTATTTACCTACAATGATTTTAAAATTGTTAAAATAATATTTCCTTTCCCGTAAGGTATAGTTCACGACGATATTTCCTCTACTGCAAATATACGTCTTATATTTTAATAATCACTTTATATTATAAAGATATATGAGACGTATATGAATTTTATAGTGTGTATACTGTATATATATGTTTTTTTTTTTTTTAATGCATTCATTAAATATTATATAATATATTCATTAAATTTCATCGTTGTAAAAAAAAAAAAAAAATGGAATTGGTTTTCGAGTTTAAAAGAACAAAGAAACCGATTAAATAAAATTAAAAATGATATTACTAAGGATAATATAACAGTATACCTATATATACTTATACTATAGTCTATATACTATAGTCTATACTAATGCAATATTTAAGATAAATCCAGCTGACATAGATTGAAAGGATTTTAAATCAAAATTTTTTTTTAAATCAGCATTTTTATTTAACATTTTCAGTACGGGTTTTTTTTTTTTTTTTTTTTTAATTCGGAAAAGAGATTTGTATGTTCATTGTCCATTAGTGGTGAAAACTATAATTACGATCTATATTACGTCGTCTCGAAAATTCTCCAAATTTTCCATTAAAAAAAAAACACTTCCGAACGGCTAAATAATTGAAATATTCCAAAATTTGACCGATCTATAATTATTATTCTGTAAGCCAGCGAAATATTCCGATTTCTCCGAGACACGATTTACCGTTGAAGACGAATTTGTTTTATGAACTTATTTCATAAAAAATCATAATATATCCCGACACCATAAGTCCATTCTCTATAACATATATATATATATATATATTGTGGGTATACGTTACATGTGTATTACAATGTCGACGGGAAGTAGGTACATAATATTTTATAAACATAGATAATAATTTATTATCACGACAATAAATCAAGTTATTTTACGTATATATATATAAACTATAGAGATATACGTATATATAGGCTATCGCTGATATTGCAATAACTACAGAAGGGAGCTCCAGATGGTTAAAGAACGTTTATCATGATTTTTTTCATTAAAGGGATAGGCGGGTCAGCGTGTTCGCAAAAGATGGGTGTGGTATATGGTTAGAAACTAGTTCTGCCCCAGATCTTGTTATGGAAATCTTGTTTATATGCTAACAGGTCAATCCTTTATCACATATATTACATCATATACTAATAATATTATCATTTATCGTTATACATTAAAAATTACTATTGTTGACTTTCACTCACTGCGTATATGTTTCGCAGTTATATACAATTCTTCATTTTTTCCATTTTTTTCGAGACTTTTACACATAGATATTATGTATGTTTTACTAGCGTAAACACAGTTGAGAGGACGGCACACCGACAACTTTTCAACGAAAAACTTGTATTAACATTTTTCATTTTTATCAACTGACAAACATGTTAGAAATACAAAACAAGAACCAAATTATAACTAACAACATTATTTAGCGACTGACGGAGCCGATTTTTTACATATCCATTTTTACACGTTTTATGAATTATTAAAATATCGGTTTTTTAACAGCTTATAAAATGGGTAAAATGCACATGCCGTCAGTCGCTAGATACATTCATTCTTTATAATGTATTATTTATTTCATCTTTCTACAACATTCTCAAATTGATAAAAATGGAAAATTAGTAAACATGTTTTTTTAATAAATATCGTGATTACACGACAATTAAAAATGGTACTGACATAGGTATATTTTTAAATTACTCTTAAAATATGTTTGAATATTTTTAATTTGTTTGATTTCAATTTTTCTTAAAATTTAATAAAAATGTCCTATACACAACCATTTAAAAATCGTCCTCTTAAGGCACTTCATCAATTTGAATTTTAAAACAAATGATAATTAATCGGTATAATAATACGTATTTATATTATAATTTCTCTAACATTTTTGAATATCGATAAAAAATACTATTTTCAGGAAAGACGATTTTAGAAAAATTATTTTCAGAAATCGTATCAAATTATGTAATGATTGCAGTCAGAAATATTTTTGAATAGGAATTTCAGAATTTGGAATGCTTTTTGTTAGGTATTTATGTTTATCATTTAATTACTGTACTTAAATAAATTAATATCACAAATTTGAATTTTTGACCAGACCAATAGTGCAGTGTTGCAGGTCAATTTTGATAATTACCTATGTATGTTTTGATAGAAAAAACTACATATGTGCTTAGTAAGTAAGTCAGATTATTTAACGTGTTTTTTGATGACTTTCCAATTTGATATTGTGCTCCTATTAAAAAAAAAACTTATCCTGGAATTTCAATATTATAATTCTGACTTTTAATAATTATTCTTAAATTTTTATTTTCTAAAATTAACTAATATATTATTATATTCTTCCTATAAAATTATCACAAAATGTATTCTTGTAAAATAATGGTCTTTCGTGTTTTAATCCTGATCAATTTTTGCCCTGACCATATTTTTGTAATTGAAAGGTCTAGAGGAAGTATGGAATAATCCTATATTATAATCTATTGTAAAAATGGCCCTTTTACGAATTTTTTATCTCAACAATTTAATATAAAAATTACATTTTCCTCATTATTCCTTCAGTCTGGTTACACTGATATATATGGACTTGCCTGGTTTTGTTATCTCTTAGCGTAAACCGGGTGAATCCGGACAATAATATATGTGATTTTATTATACTATATAATTTAAACTATAAATAGACAGGTACTACATGAAAATATACACCTAAAAATATCAACTACATATCTTAAAAATACGTTATAGAACAATATTTAACTGTTTGTTAAACAAATCGTATTTATTACTTGTTTAATACATAAATAAGAGTTTAAAAATAACGCATCGGCCAAGCCCATTATTACTGTAATGTTTTATACCTATTTAAGTATAATCTTCTGGTTTCTGGGACTACATAATATTGACTATGGCATTATAAATTATAGTCGTTAGTGACACTTGGACCGGTACTTATTACGATAAACATTATTAGAATTTTTTATTTCACACAACGTTTTTTTTTTCCCCCTGAACAATTTGTTAAAGTGAACTTACCCGGTCATTTGACCGGACCCATCAATTACAAATTACCTACACACATTTGCTATTAAATTTCGGTTTCGATTAATGTTGGAATGTCCAAACGTGATTATTAACAATATTATATTATAGTCGATCTCTAGATCTGCTTTGCAGCTCCTACGTCCATACGTCTCGTCTCTAAAACAATTAATATTTAAACAAAAATAATATATTATATAAAGTATATTATATATATATATAGGTACAATATCATTATAATATAATATAATTTGAGTAACTCACGTTATCGAGAAAATGTAGATTTGTGTATAAAAACACGTTATAACTATAAAGTATAATAATAATAATAACAATAGTGTAATTTATATATAGTGACATCGACAATCCGTCAAATATTTTAAACTCGGGTGTGCTGCAGTAATATTTTAATCGAAAATCTAATAATAATAATACGTCATATTATTATAATATATATTTTGTTATTTTGTTCGTATATGCGTTATACACGTATCTGGAACCGGGTAAGTGATACAAGAAAATTAAATTATTATCGTTTTTTTTTTTTTTTTTATGGTTTTCATATTTAACGGTTTTGTAATATTTGTAAATAGGTACAAATATTCGTCACCGTAGTGTTCTATAAATAATATGTTCTAGGAGTAGGAGTACACATATAGAATGCATATCGGAGCCACATATTAACAAATTATACACGTAAATACGAAATATAATATTGTTTAAATGTGTCGTAAAATATTATATTATACGACCGTCCGTCATACTTATATTATATTATGGTATTCGCCTATATAGGGTACAACAATAACATTTTGCGTTGACGGTCAATTAAATTATATATTGTTATGATAAAGTCGTACAGTAAATTATTATATTTTCATATTTATAAAATTGTTTTTTTTTTTTTTTTTTTTTTTTTATGGTTTTTACATTTCGTTAAATATATTATATACAATAAATATTGTTTTTTTACCTCATATATAATTGCATACATAAATATAATATATGACAAATAAATAAATAGTAAATGTACATTATATACGCGTATATATATATATAACTAATCGTTATAATCTACACATATAGGTACGATGCACGATAGATCATCGCGTTATGATTGTATTTAAAACAAAAAAAAAAAAATAACGTCGTCGCAACGAAAATAGTATTCCTAATGGCGATGAAATTATTCATACAATATACGATAAAATGCGACAAATAAATAGAATTTCGTGAATTAAGTGTACGAGCGAAAACAGTGAGCAGATAAAATATCAATAATAATAATAATAATAATAGAAAAAAAAAAATGAAATAACAAATTTAAACATTATATTGTGTCAAGGCGAGTATTTTACAGATACATATAAGACTAGATCGTACAAATATGTCGATTTCCAAACATAGTCATGATTGCGCCCTTATTTGCAGTATCAAAGTGCAGCTAAACGCTTTGCGACCGGTCGAAATTTTGGAATTATTTAAATACAGAAAAAAATAACGTGATAAACTCTCGTTAAATAAAGCTTTGTTTATTGAAGTAGGTACTAAATATCGAAATAAATAATTTGTATATTATATTTAAATGTGTATGCGTATTTACAAAACGAACACGTACATTATTATATGCATTTTACTGACTCGTACCATTTTTTTTAATTTTTTTTTTTTTTTCTGGAAATGACGAGTTAAAAATTAATTTATTTTTATTTTTTTTTTTTTCGTTAATTCAATGTTGAGAAATCGCTTAAAACCTAATTGTTAACCAAATACTAGACGTTATAATTATAAACAAAAGTCCCGGGTCCGGACTTCGGCCAACCGTCAGGATCGATGGCATTTAGGACGCCATCAATTTATTGTTGACGTGCCCGTTCAACAAGTGTTGATAGTTGTGCGCTGGAACCGGAGCCTGAGGCAGCGGAAAACTGAATCCACTGAGCTGGGGATGGTGATGGCCGCCCGAAGAGCCGGGGAATAGGAAGTGTTCCGCGGCAACAGCAGCCGCGGCCGCCGCATCGTAATGTTCGTGCTTGATCTCCGTCTGATGTTTGTTCGCTAAGAAAAAAAAAAAAAAAAAACGAAAATTGCAATGTGTCATTAAATATTGTATTAAACATGAAAAATAATCCCCCTCCCCCCAAAAAAAAAATCCTCAAAAAGTGCATTTCTAGGAAAATAATGGTAAAAATATATAGTATAAGTACTCATATAACATGTACGTATATTATATAAGTAAAAATATGTTGAAGACCTTTTTAACTGACTATTTAGTTTGTTTAATATTATGCTAAATTTGTTCCTATAAATATTTTACGTAAAATATATACGCAAATACGGACACAAATATGATTATTGTTAATAGCCTACCCCCAAAATATCTGACAAGTCATAAGTAATATAAATAAATAATATTGAGTTGATTTCTTTGATGTAATCTGTATGTAAATAAATATTAATATTTCATTTTATTTACGTAATACCTTGTCTTGGGACTTTTCATTCTTGCATTTCGTCAGACCGTCACGTGACACATAGCGCGTACATATTCACAATGGTTTTCGATCGTATTGCGAATGTAATATAACGAACATATAGCTTATAGAATAGGGTGAACATATTTTGGAAATTAAAAAACGGGACAACAATAAAAATAATATAGTATAAATAAATTTCTACCAACATTTTCATAAATTGGGTTGAAAATGGTAAATAAGCAAAATAATAAGTCCAAATAAGTCAATTTTCTGCCAAAAATGTTCATAAATCGCTAAGAAAAACGGTATATAAGCAAAAAACGGGACCCTACTCCCAAAAGCGGGACAAAAGTTTGTCGGGACGACAGGACGCAATCCTAAAAACGAGACAATCTCGCGAAAAAACCGGACGTAGGTACTGTCACCTTATATAGAATTACAAATGAATGACAAAAAAAAAAAAGCATTCATTTATAATAAAATAAAAGAATGCATTTTATTTGTGCAACTAATAAAAGTCATACTTTTTACTAAAAAAAATTTTTGCAATCCATTTAAAAATATTCGTGAACCATTTAAAAACAGGATGAGAAACACTGGTATGGAGTTATGAAAAACAACGTTGCAATATTAAATGTCATTCGTTAAGATTTTGCATTGTTCTTATTATAATATATTTTAGTTCCGTTTTGTATAGGTATACGACATACGTGTATCTGTATATATTTCAAAGTTAAAAACTGCAATAAAGTTAAAACGTCATTCGGACGTGACCGTACATACGCATTTTGAACTGAAATCTGAAATTTTAAACTAATCGTCATCAGATACTCGTGGCCTGCACTATAGAATATGCAACAGAATATGATTGCATTCACGAGACCATTTAAATACAAAACCAAACGTCGTTAACATCCATCCTATTGAATCAGGTCCATGTAACGCATACAGAAATTTTATTGGAAATATATAGTATGTGAAATGAGCAAGTCGATTTTTTTTTATCTCGCCGGGTACCTAACAAAGTATTAACATTTTTAAGACGTTCAAATAGACCTTAAATTGTTTTGCATAAAATATTATATAAGTACAATTTCGTACATTAAAACCATTAGTAATATCTATTATTTTTATTATCATACGACTTCAAAGGTTGAATTTTATCCGTAATATCTTATACTTGTGCAATTCCTATCTAAGAGTATGATTTCTACGTTTATATGGAATCGGATCAATCAATTATTTTTACCACTTAAAAAGACATCTTATACATTAAGGGTCCTTATTATGCCACGTGTCTTGTTACAAATTTATCCATAATGTATATTGTGCGTTTTGTACCTATAATTGAAAAAAGCCGGTCAGTAGGTTGTGGAAGCACTTCGCTCGTCGGGTGTCAGTATTGGTGGATGCACTTCGCTACTGGGCAGGGTACTTTTGGTGGATGTATTGAATTTGAAAGCAATGATAAATCA
>JAIPRL010001197.1:0-59988 GCA_025469235.1 Pemphigus obesinymphae | reverse complement strand
AACCGGGTATGTGTGTAAAGATCGGAGCACTCCTTCTGGTAGAAAAAGTGTTTACAGAAAAAAAAAAAATAAATAAACATCATTGTAAAACCATAAGCTTCCTCGCTACGCTCAGAATCTAAAATTCCTAGATATACGTATAGGTATGTGGGCGGTAAAAAGATAAACTTGACGTTTGTCTTTACAGTACCTACCTAACAGATCTATGGCCGGCACTGGCAGCTGGCAGCTGTTGGCGGCAGAAGAAGAGGATTGCCTGTGGTTTTCCACGTTGGACGAACCGTTAGACGAAGAGGACGACGACGACGGTTGCTTCTTCGGTTTTCTCTTCCTTGTCTGGATACCGTCCTTCCTCATGGTCAGCGGCCTGTTGACACCGTGGAGTTTGTAGTACAGACCACAGGCGTTGCACACGGGTTCGCCGTCGTTGTTCCTCCTCCAGAGAGTGGTCATTCGGGTGCCGCAATTCGTACACGACAGACCGAGGCGCCTGTTGGATGCCTAGAAATAAATTTAAACGCACGTTACACATCAACACGCACTGAAAAAAGTCAAAAACGTACACGATAAAGATCGTTGTGATAATCAACTCCAACGTGAGATGATACTATACGCGTAGGTATACATTATACACACATTATGTATAATGTCATTACGTCGTCAAACTAGCTCTAATGCCGGGGTTTACACTAGAGGGACAAAACAAAAAAAAAAATAACCGGGAAACAAAACAGCGACATTGTACATTTTTAAAATTTGGCGACAAATATGAAACAACAACAAATTGTAAACATTGGTTTACACCAAAAAAAAACAAAAACAGAAACATTTAGGACAAAAAAATGTTAATGTTTTCTTTTTTATTTAGGGGTGTTTACACTGAACGGACAAAACAAAAACAAAACATTGTGATTTTATCAGTAATTAGCTATCACTATTTATCTTCATTTAATCTGTGATAATACCATAACAATTATCTGCATACCTACCTACTATTAAAATAATGAATTACAATATTTACAACTACATGGTATATTATTGGTATAAGTTGTATTTTCACAAAAAAATAATGCGCGCCCTTCGGTAATCTTACATTGATAACGTTAACAGATAACAAATTTATTTATCTATTATCTTAAATACAATAATTTGTCGCTTAAATACATTCTGTTTACACCAAGTAGACAAAAGTTGCCGAAAACAAAAACAAAACAGAAACCCTTTGATGTTTACCGCCTCTCGAGCGAACACGAACATTGTGTCGCCAGTTTGGATAATGTCGCGGAATTGTTTTCATTTTGTTTCCTTTTTGTCGCCGATTTTTCGGAAAACAAAATGTTGCTGTTTTGTCGGTCTAGTGTAAATCCGGCATAATATTGATGAATCAAGTAGATATCCGAATTTCTTCGGATAAAATATGAATTTCCTATCGAAACTGTATGTAAATTAAAATAAAAAATTGCACAAATACCAACAATATAATATACAATAGTTTTTTGCACATATATTGTTTCGTAAGAAAATTATTGTCATAATAAAACTTCTTAGTGTAGCGCAAACACAATGATTTTTAATATCATATATACACACGAAGTGTACGTGCATTCTTGTCTAATGATTCAATAAAAAAAAAAAAACATGTTTTTAACCTACATATATATATATATATATATATATATATATATTATAAGTCTATAACTATATGACATGTCCGAATGGCCGAGATTAGTGCGTGCGTATATAGTATTGAGAAAAGCAATGACGGAATAACGTTTAAATCGGCGATAATAAAATATTTAAAGTAAGATACTTTGAACGTATAAGATATTATTTAAAATACAAAAATAGATTATGATTATTATTATTTATTAATTTCGGATTCTGAGCGGATCGAGAAATATTTTAGTTTTTAATAATGTTTATTTCATTTATTATTATATTTTTTTATTCTGTTAACGACTTTTCAACCATAAGACTTTATCCGATCGGGTGCATGTGTAAATACCAATTTTCCCACAGAAAATTTGATTGCGAAAGTACTTTGGAGATATTTTTTTTTTTTTTTACTTTTTCAAAATCATGTAAGGAAAACCCAACAAATAGCTATTTCTCTGCAATTCCAAAAATAATGTTTGTATACATTTAGAAGTAGATTTTTTTTTTTTGCAGTTATATAGTTATATACTATATATTTACACCAAGCTTCGATTCGTGTCTTCCCAATTCACCAACACTATTTCATCACCGCACCATGTCACGAAATTATTATTATTTATTAAAAACGAATATAATATATATATATATTTAAAATATTCAAATTTGCCTAACCATCTGAAGTACCTGTCCTATTCGTCTTCGCTTTTTAAACTTTAGAAATAAATGTAGAAATAACTACCTACGCAAGAATGTGTATTTTAAGATATTATGATTAACAAAATAAACCGAATTTAAATCAGAAGAATCAGCATTGAGCATTGAATAATTGAATATTTAATGGGGAAAAAATGTATAATGGCAATTGATATAATAAATAAATACAGTACGAGTACAATATTCCTATTTTCGTTGTCGGCAACTTAGGAAATTATTGAAACATGAAACCTGTTTTCTTGTTAGCAAATTTTGTGTGAACCCTCCGCTTAGAATCGTTTTAACGAAAGAAATAATTTATTGTCGCTTTCAAGTTCAATACGTCCACCACCAGTACCTATGCCACTGATCGACTTTTTAATCTTAATCCATGGTTTATCTTCTACAGATTCGAAAATAGTATTTTACATTTAACAGCAACAGTTGCACAATGCACATTAACTGTACCACACATATTATGCCTACACGTGAAAAATATTTATTCGTGTTTTCTACGGAAGTGCATGCGTATTTTACTAATGAGAATCGAATCAGGGTTAACCTCGCGTGTGATATACTATATACTGTTGTTTATTATCAGCTGACCACGAAGTTCTACTAATTAGTGATACTGTATCATTGTATCCAATAATAATAATAATAATAATAATAAGTTTTTTAACGATGATCGGTGAGGACATTAGACGTGTACGTGCATTTAATCGGTTCGAAATAAGAGGTTATCGATATTTATGAAACGGGTGCCTCTCTCTTCCAACTGTTGCAAGTATACGTATTATATCGTCAAAATGCTGGACTCGGATATTTTTCCTGCGGAATGCATTCGTCTAGAGAGATATAGTTTTAAACGGAAAAACAATAGATCATATTGTTTCATGAAATATGATTTTTAGATACAAACACGTAATCTCTGTAAAAAAAAAAAAGAAGAAAAAAGTGTATTCCTATAGAAAAAAAAAGGATTTAGAACCGTAATTTCACTTTACTACATAATATTATAAACCTTCACAATAAATGTTACTCGCTATGACTTTATATATACTTATGCATCGACTGCATAATAAAACATTATGTGTTATATATTTCATACGAAAAGCTGCATTTTCCCGGGAAGAAAGGGAAGGGGGAATTTCAAAAAGGTCATTTTTCTCTACTCGAGGCATATCATATACCCGGGTTCGACGGTGACCCGAATTAATCGATACAACACTATATATAAATATGATGCGAAATATACTCACAGTCTCAAATGCGACTAATCTCTTGGCAGGCTTCACCAAAGGCCGGTTCATGCCGTTCATCTTGTAGTACAAACCGCAAGCGTTGCACAAATAGTGCCCTGTGCCGTCGCGACGCCACAGTGGCGTGGAAATGGCACCGCAATTGACGCACTCCCGACCGTCCCCGAACTGCAAATCCATACCCGTGTCTGAGGAAAAAAAAAATCATATTTAGACAACGATATAATTTACGTTTTCGGCCCGATATACGAGTACGATCGAGTAATGTAAAACGCGCCAGCCGCAACTATATTGATATAATATATGTATACTGCAGTTGGTTCGGAATTCCGTATTATGTAAATCGCTTTATTAAAGACTAATTAAAAAAAAAAAAAAAAAAAACAGACCAGATACCGAACTGCAGCGTTCCTCGTGCAGCGTTATGCATATACGAAACAATAATGATAATAATAATAATAATAATAATAAAAAAATAAATAAATAAATAATGTATAAGTACTGTGTGTGTGTGTGTATTTTAGAAAAAAAAAAAAAAAAAACAAAAAACCTTATGGCGCCAAACGCAAATTACCATATACGAGTGAGAATGAGAATTTGGGGGAGGGGGCAACCGGTTAATGCACTTGGGACTAATTGATCGTGTTTGGTCCCTCGGGTTGAGTAATTTGTCATGTTCCAATTGGATCGGAGGTCGGTGGGGTTCTTTTTTTTTTCCATTATTATTTGTGTAATATACTATACATTATAATGTACACCTACAAACGTCGCCGCCGCAGCCTTCGGTTCGACGCGCCAACACACGACGACGACGACAAAAATAAGAAGAAACCGGTCATCGGATCGTCGCAGTCGTTGTCGCCAACAGAACGGTAGTCAATCGGTTATCCGTCTTGTGATCCGACTTGTGTGAACACTATAGCACACACACACACACACACACACACATATGGACACGTTATACCTATTTAATATTGCCGTCGACGCAACACGTATTATCGAAGAATAATTTGGTGACAATTTCAAATTTATTTCGATTATTTTTTTCCGTGTATCGAATAATTTGTTCGATAAATCATTATACCATATATACCTACTATGATGATATTATAATGTAACGAATAATAAACCAAAGAATTTATATTGATTTTTATTTTTAGTTTTAAAGAAACCATATGTCTTACAGTACCTACCTACACCCGACCAAATATCATTGGTAGAATTGACAATATGCAATAATCAAATTTTGACAAACGGATTTTTGTTGAAACAATACGATTTTCAGTATTTTAATGTAAGTGCATATTGTCAAATTAATAGACAATGTGTGTTACAATAACAAATTCATTTTGTAAATTTCACAAAATATATAAGTTATAATTTAATAAAAATAATTTGTAAAATCAATACAGATTTTATTATTATAATAAAATATATGTTATTAAATTGAAAAAATTTCTGTTTAAATTGACTATTTTGATTAACAAATGGGCGTTTGTTTTACGGAGAAGAAATAAAGAAATGAACACAAAATATTTATAATTTAATTAACAAAATATTTGTTAATTCAAAGAAATTTGTATTCAATTAGACAATTTTACTCAAGACATTGATAAAAGATATTGTTAAATCAATAATACGTTTTGTTATTTTACTATTAAATTAATCTATATTTTTATTAAAATCACAGATATATTTGGTTCAGTATACATAATATATTATACTACCCAGTAGGTATCCGCCCATAATATATACAATAATAATAATATTGTGTGCTAAGTGCTGCGGTAATAGTGACGCATTGTAATATTAATCGTTTTTGAAGTATCGAAATTAAATTTGTTAAATACAATTTTCGTTTAAATATACCCGTTAATTAATAAAATTATTTGGCAGTTTTGGTTTTAAGAGAAAATTCTAATATTAGTATACACTACTAAAATACTGAGTCAGATTTAAATAATTTTAAAATACTTGTAAAAAATAGCCCACATTCGTTTTTTGGCATATTCCATTTTTTTTTTTTAACAAGATAAGAAACCATTTCGTTTTCGATGATTTTTTTTTTTTTTATCAATACATACAGTTTGAGTAACCCTGAATATATCTGAAACAGATAATATTTATAACACATATTATGATGATAATATACCTATATATAATATATACGATCACGTCTAAAATCATTATGACTAAAACAATTCTACATCCGCTACTTGAAATTTTACTCTTATATATTAACAGATATTAATACAAGTTACAACAATAAGGATATTATGTTCAAAATACCTACGACACATTTTTTACTAAAAATTGGTGGAAAATTACTTGGTTTTTTTATGAATTCAGTAGAAACGCAGGAATATAGCGAAAATACAATAGATGATATTGGTGAAAAATAGATCCATTCAGGAATATCGGCATCCATATCTATTAATGCATGTTTCTATCAAATATTTTTTTTTATGCATTTTGGTAAATTATGCACCGCCTCTCAAACATATAATTAAAATGTATAGTAAATATATAATATTTTAAGAGATTGAATATTTCTTGAGTGGATAACCTCTCCACATAGAATTCTAAATAATCGTATTTAGGGAGGGCAATTGCCCCGGGCATCACATTTTTGGGGTCGGCAAATTTTAAAGAGTTTTTGAATATTATTACTACACATTGTTGTTAAAATGTAGTATTTAATAAATTGGGATTGAAAATAGTGGGGGGCACCAAAATTTTGTAATTATAAATAACGATATAAATTATTTATAACGAAATTATAAATATGCTACTGCAAATGGGTACAAACTTTTATTAGATTAAGTACTAAAAGTCATGGTTATATATATTTTGTGTAGGTAATAAAAGTTACTCTTTATATTATAAGTTACAACCTGTACCTATAGTATATAATATATAATGTTATACACTACTCACAAATTTAAATGTTGCAAAATGTCAATTCTGGTGAGTTTGTATCTGGTCTTAAGGTTCAAAAACAAATTTGCAATCTCTTAATTATTGAAAAAAAAAAAATAATAATAAATAAACATTCACAAATGGAGAGAAACTAAATTATATGTCTTATACACGCACAGTCGTAAACCACAGTAAGGCGGAAACACGTAGACTGTTCAAAATATATTAGAATATAGTTGTAGTTTTGAATTGCGACTGTTTGTTTTGTCTTTATTCAATAAGTATGTAAGATAATCTAGAATAATATTGAAGATAAAGAATACCGACTATAATTTTATATCATAAATTGATACAATTATTTATAAAATCTATATACCTACACGTTGTTCAAATAATAATCAAAAACTTTATCTTTAAAACTCGTAAATATAAATAGACAAGAATCCAATTTTAAATTAAATTAAGACCCTATATATAAATACATATATACAATTATATTTATATACTTACCACCATTTAGTAGTTTTTTTTTTCTCTTTATTCAAATTATATTATTTTTAGTTACAATTATCATAAATACTGATTAATTTTAACTTTATTGGTAAGAGATCTTAATGATTTATACAATTTATAAAAACATCCTATATAATATACTATACTATTATTTCATATTTGTATAAAGCCAAAATAATATATAATATAATATTACATTATATTAAATTATATATTGCATTATTAGGAAATAGTATCTATAAATATATGCCTATTGGTTGGTATTCGTTCTGATGGTTTATTGAATTATTTAAAACTACCTACACACATAATGTTTAAATACTAAAATTGTAACAAACTTAAAACATAATTGCATAAAACATGATGAATAATAAAAATCTACAATAATTTTAGTATAAAATAAGTAGGTAGAACAGAATCTGTTATACATATCTAATATGTTAAGCAATATGTATATATTTAAATGTTTAATATATATTATTATAATAATGTATACCTATATGTAGTAAGTATATATAGCAGCAGCCTAGCTGCAGTATAGCCAATTACATTGTGTAATGATTAGATATTTATAATAAAATATGTAAGCATATTATTATAATCATTATACTTCAACGAGTATATTATCTTCTTATATATATATATATATAAAAAAAAAAAAAAACAAACATAACTTATTGATAAAAGATATATTATTTATAAATATTATCGTCAATATTTCAGTATAGGTATTGATATTTTGAAGAAAAAAAAATCCACAGGTATATAATATTATATTGTATGAATCCGAGACAACGAGACACAATACATAAAGAATGATGTTAACGAAATAACTTCAATGGACTATATTATAGTGATATGTATTTTTTTTTTTTTTTTCAGTAACATAAACCGGATGTTATCGAGAAGGGTGTATACTAAATATAATATAAATACTAGTCTGATAAAAATTACTTGATACACACGATAGTGGTTACAGTTTTACTGTGTTTTATTTTTTATTACAATGTCGTAAATGGTATAACAAACATCTACTTAAACATATTACAAGTTTTTAATAATATAAAAACTAACTGCAGCAATAGTATATAGGTATGTCATGTATAGATACCTATATTTATACATGTAAGCACAATGCATAAATATGGAAATATTCAATTTAATTGATTAATTTATATAGGTTTGATCTTAATCTTAATTTATCAGGAATGAAGATAAATAAAATTGGTAATTTTTTTATTATACTATAAGTATTATAACCATTAAAATTAGATTCATTTTTAGTATTTTCTAGATAGGTACTTAGTATATGCGACTGCTTAAATGCGAATAATTTTCAAGTACGGGTAATCAAGGATAATAGCTTATATGTTTTTTCACCATTATCATAAACATAGAGTTTACTTGATTTATTTACTGCAAATTTGACTCCCTACTCACTTATATAAGTTACTATGTACAAAATACGTGCGAAACGCAAATATATACATTAGGTATATGAAACGTCCGCATGTTATTCACTATTTAATTTATTAAAAAGATAGGAAAGCCCACAATGCTATCGTGCTAAATTCCTCGTTTCTATACGCGTAATTTTAGTTAATTTGTTGTATAAAAACAATAAACTAATTGGATTTTATAAATGATTATTTTTATTTATAACTTTTTACACGTAGTGGAAATCGAATAATAAAATACAATCGCAAATATAACATGAATAGAACATAGTATACATATTTTACATTGAAAATTATTAAAGCAAATAAAAATTGTCAATATTGATATTACAAAGACAGACGAACGGACAGACGGACACAACGGGGATACAAAGTTACGTTCACCTAACCTTAGGATCCATACAACAGAGAAGGTATAGAAACCGAAAACAAATAATTTATATTCAAAAAAAAAAATGTAATCTTAAACATATTATAATGTAAAGATTGGATTTTAGCAATATTAAACAATATTTGATTCAAACGAGATGATTGTATTTTATCAATAAACAATAGGTAAACATTAATTATATTATTGATTTAAAAAAAACAATCCTCAGAGTAAGCTCGAATTTTTTATACAGAACATGTATGATTATAATGAGCTATTTTTGCGGCTAATAATGTCAAATTAATACTAATCCAATTAAAAATGGAAAAATATGCATATATTCACATTTAACTGGTATTAGTAAATACTAAATATTATTTCTTCAAAAAATATTGTATTATGATACAAAATATAGTAAATATAATGCAGTCGTTCAACACGTAGGTAATGTTGTCATTGTATAATGGTTTAATTATCTAAAAAAATATATATTTATACTACAAATTATTGAAGATCAAACACTGAACTAAATATCATTGGTAGAATTAACAATATGCAGTAATTAACAAACGAATATTTGTTGAAATAATTCAATTTTTATTATTTTAATGTACTTATATATTGTTAAATTAATAAAAAATTCATTTTGTAAATTTCACAAAATATATAAGTTATAATTTAATAAAAATAATTTGTAAAATTAATACAGATTTTATTATTATAATAAAATATGTTATTAAATTGAAAAAAATATTCTGTATAAATTGATCATTTTGATTAACAAATGGGCGTTTGTTCTACGAAGAAGAAATAAAGAAGTGAACACAAAATATTTATAATTCAAATAAATTTGTATTGAATTGAACAATTTTACCTAAGACATTGATAAAAGATATTGTTAAATCAATAATACGTTTTGTTATTTTACTATTAAAGTAATAAATATTTTATTTCTAAATCAACAAACATTTTATTGGAAGTGTATTAACAACCATATTATTAAATTAATATATATTTTTATTGAAATCACAGATATATTTGGTCCACTGTTCAATATAACTAACAATAACATATAATTATTTATCATGTTATTAAATTACATTATCTAATATAATCTTATGTATATCTCGGACCTTAGAAATTAATGCATTTACATATTTTTATTCTTTTGTTTATTGGATCAAAAACTACGGTTACCTGGGGGGGGGGGCATACCTGTTGCCTTTCGGTGTAAAATAGACGGATGATTTTTATCCGAGTTACCTCCTAGAATGTTTATCGTAACTAAAAAGGGTTTATACTAGTTGCCTCCCAAATAGCAGGTAGTAAAATACAAGAAATATGTGGTTCCAAAAACTAATTAAAAACGTAAAAAAAAAAGTAACAATAACTGTGTTTTGTATTTTTATTTGAATTATTTTTAAATATATTTTATTTCAAGTGTTTTTGTGTTATGTTCAGTAGTGCTTTTCTATGTTAACTTTTTTCTGCATTGTAAGATCTGATACCTTTATTCACAAGAATATTCATAGGAGACATGCTTTTAGTCTAAAATGAACCTTGGACAATAATTAATGCAACCAAATTTTATTACTTAACATTATAGGTATTTTCAATTTGAAAACATATTAAAATATGTTATAAATATTTTGGTGTTGAGTTACTTGAAGAATTTTTTATTTATATCTATGTTATGAATGATAACGTATTTTAATGATAATTGTAGTTTCGCTAAGTTTATGAACTACTAACTAATAATGTGTGAACATTTTTGAGAAGCAACTCGTATATAATTTTTAACTATTATTTTATTTTTTACCTTTTTATTTTTAAAAAGGACGGGAGACAACTCATATATTTTGGGAGACAACTATAGTATGTTCCGAGTTACCTATCACAGAACCTTATTATGTGCATAATATATTTACACATTAGGGAACAAATGTACTTTATCGGGTTACATTTTTTGCGGATTTTTTGAATAAGTACCAATGTGTTTTTCACACATAGCTTTTTCAAGGGTGCAGTTTGTAAAAAAAAATAATAGGTAATAGGTACATAATATTCTAATATAATACCTATATATTCTAATTATTTAAAATAATTCCTCGTTTAAACGTTACTATTCATTATTTTTCGAAATATTAGAACAAATAAACTTTATCCGATATACAATGTTGAAATATCAAATAATCTTGGGGGAAAATCCCCAATAAGTTGGACAATGTAATGAAACAAAAGTAAAATTGAATGTCGACACTTGTGCCGTGTAATTTTTTTTTGCTGAAATATCACTCGATTTACTATGAAAAACCACTTAAAAATTAATATATTTCATCGAAATGAACGGGAGAACGGGACGCAATTGCTACACTCGTTCATGTCAAAAATTAAATCTAAAATAACTCTGATCTGTTATGGAATACCGCGTTAGATAAGTAACAGCACATACATAATAAACAATAAATTCGTAAAGTTCAAAAGCCTGTAACTTTAGATTTAAGTCCAATCCACCAATTGTGATTGTACCATTGGTTTTAGCGACTTAAAATACATTAGGTTTAGTATAAATCAAGTTTGGAAAGCCCACTCTGCAAGCGTGTTAAATTCCCGGTTTCTTAACATATTTTAAACTATAAACTATAATAGGTACCACGAACAATTTTAAAACAATTTGTTTAACCTACTATACTCATGTTATATATATATATAGAAATTTAAAACGAACACAAGTTATAAATACTTATATTGATAAACGGCGGCAACGAATAATAAAAACAGATAGACGGACGTTAGGAAAAACATACTACACTTCGAGCGTGCTATATTTCCCGTTTTCTATCACCCTATAAGTAACTTTTAACAAAATATTTATAAATAATTATAAAACAAAACGATTAATATATATCATCGAATTTCATATCAACTACGACTAGATGCTATCGTTCCACGTGACAGTTTTTTTCCCCAAGTCAATGGATCTCAAATTATTATAAGCGCATTTTTCACCTTGAACGCATTGGTACTCACATTTTGCATCAAATTTAAATATAATACATAATAAGTTCCGTCGTACGGTACATCAGTATCCAACAACGGCTATTTGTCTGTTAATAATTATTTTCTTACGCGCAATTCCAACACAAGTCACTTATGAAGTCTAAACAGGTGGCGAGGATCGTAAATAATAACACAGAATATTGTTCCTAAATATCATGTAGGAGAGACCGGCGTCAAAAGAAACACGGGTCAATTGTCACAGGATAAAAATATTTTCTTCCGCGATAAATATTAAGAATCGGTAGTGCGTGCGTTATTTGTCCCCCAATTATATGTTGTCTTTGCATGTTATCACTTTATCAGTTTGGCTTTATCACGTTTCATTTATCAAATAGTCAATAAAGCCCGCAGATATGATATAAACTGACATTGATATGCAAAATTGATTATTATTATTATTTTTGTTTTTTCTTTATCAATTACATATATTTTACTATTTTATACCTTTCTACAGTGGTTAAAGTGGAAAATAATTGCAGGGGGACTAAAGCTAATGCAAAAAAATTATTTAATTTATTTACTTTATTACATTTTGCTTTCACATGTTTTGGACACCAAGAATCTTTTAATCAGTGCCGCAATAATACAGGGGCAGCCGGGGCAATACCCCAGTAAAAGGGCCCCTTTGAACTTTTAACTTTCAAACGGGCCCTCAAAACTAAAAGTTAAAACTCATAAAGAATTTTTTTAAAAATTCAATAGCACAAATAACCTGACTAAAATAGCTATACTAAACGTTGAACAACGCCGTACATCTAAAATAAATTTGGACAAGACTATAAAATATGACTTTGCTAATTTAAAAGCAAGAAAAATAATTGTCATACTTAATTTATTTGACACGTTTACATAATGATCTTTTAATGATTTGAAATAAGTAAAATAAATATATGAATATGGTATAAATATATGTATCTATATTTTATGTCAATTGTTAATATCAAGTGTAGGTACTATAAATTTATATTTTATTCTTCTTCTTTTTCTTCTTCTGTCATTTATTACTCTTTAAGAGTTTTTACCGCCATCACGATCCTTCTCCACTCTTTTTTGTTTTGAACTATCGTCCTCCATTCTTTTACTCCTATTTTCTTGAGATCTTCTTCAACTGTATCCAACCATCTCTTTTTAGGTCGCCCTCAAGGTCTCTTCCCCGTACGTTTCCATTCTAGTACCTAACCATATCTTCTTCGTTTCTGCGCATTAGATGACCAAACTATTGAATTCATTGATCACTTATAAAGCTACTGACTGTTGTCAATCCCAACTTTTCTTGTAATTTCCAATTAAATTTTCTTCTCCACTAACCTGTTCTGCTAACATAGATATGGCCACACATTTTTCTCCATATTTTATTCTCAAATGTTCTTAGTCTCCTTACTGTGATACTAGTGGTCGTCCAGATTTCGCATCCATACTTTATCGTGGGTCTTATTACCATATATAGTCTTGTTTTTGTTTTCTTTTAGAAACATTTTGATTTCAAAACTTACAAATGAGTGCAAATGAAGCCCTTTCTGTTTTTGCTATTCGTGTTCCAATTTCCCAATTTCTCTTGACCAATTATTCTTGACATTCAGCATGGATCCTAGATACTAGAACTCACCAACATTCTAAAAAACTACGTCTTGATCCTCATCGTCCGTGTCCTCTTTATTTTCTAGTAATTTCATTATCTTGGTTCTTTCCGAATTGATTTTTAATCCCACTTTATCGGCTGTGTGTTCTAGTACTTGGGCTGCTCTTTTGGTGTCATTTAGCGAGCTTCATTTTTTGTTATAACTTTTTTTTATCATTTTGAATAAGGTAAACTTATTATATTATTAATTAATTGTATGTTTGTATATCACCTAACATTATGTTTTGCAATACTTTTCTTATAATCATATTTTGATAAATACTTGACCTATACTTAATATATTATGTACAGTGTCTGTACATACAAGACTAATTTTAAAGTACTCTAAAAATATATTCAAATATTTTTAAGCTGATGGTTTTAAATTTCTATCTAAATTTCATAAAAATTGCCTATATAAAACCCCTTAAAAATCAGGTGTGTGGCATCCTCTTAATAAATATTAATTATTAATATATTAACACCTAATTTTTGGTACATATAGATAAAATATAATGTATAATTTTAATATATACTTAATAATATTATGACACTAATAAAACTATATGAATAGGTAATCAAATTAAAAATTCAGTCTACATTAAAATAGACCTATTTTCAGTAGATACGGTTATATTATAAAACCATGGTTTTCATTACGTTAAAGTTAAAAAGTTAATTTTTGTTTAACTTTTAACTCAACTAGTTAATTAATTTGTTTATTAACTAATTAACTTAACTAGATTAAATAATTATTGGCATAACTTAACTTTTAATCGTTAATTTTTATAATCATTTAGTTAAGTTACCTAACACGTAAAAGACAAGAAATTATATCATACTACCTAAAAACTTGTCACTAGTTCTTACCTAATATTAAAAAAAGTAAATAATGGAAATTTCATTCTTAAATATTTGAATAATTTAAAAAAAGTCTTGAAATTTAAGATATAAATGTTAAATAAAAAAAAAAATTAACTTATTTTTAACCGAGTTAAGTTAATATTTTTCAATTTTACTTTTAAATTAACCAGTTAAATTTATTTTTGGTTAACTCTTAACTTTTAACTGAAGGCATTTAGTCTAACTTAACTAAGTTAATTTTTTCCATTAACTTGCCCACCTTTGAATAAACTTCTGGAGATTATTGTTCGTTAATAAATAATAGTTCTCGAGGAATTTTAACGGTTTTTATTGCATTTCAGAAAAAAATATTAATGGGGTCAATGGTAACAAACAATTTTCGGGTCAATAATAATCTATTATTATAGGTCATTTTATTACTTTATTTTATACTCGGTGCACGTTAATATGATGACCTGGCGACGGACGATTTAGCGTCTATTTCAGGTCACCTGGCTCCTGATTAGTTATTGAAATATCTAGTCACAACTATACAACGCTGTCCCAAATAATACTTGCGTGTGTATCAGAACTTGCCTTATTTGAGCACAGTGTATAGTGTATGTGCGTATAATATAATGTACACACGCCATTCGCCAATGCGCGCTGTATACAAACGTGGATCAGCGGACTACGGCGAGTGATGCGGTATAGGAAGTGGTTTTGGCTGCGCGGCTGATCATCATCTTAACGTACGCGGGCGTCTACTTCGTTATTTGTCGGTATACATATTTATTCATTTAATGTAGGTATAATATGGAATATATAAAATGTTATTATATAATACCTATAAAACTATATATTTTATAAGAATTAAGTTTTTTATGTTTTATACTTAAATATTTTATAGAAAATATTTAATTATATTATATGATTTAAAAATAAAATTAAATGTGTGTTGTTACACTTGTTGACCCTGAGTCGGGGACAATATTATAACACTTTGAACAATTGAAACTGGTATAGTGGATATACATAATTTAAAAGCAATGATTTAGATTTTAGACAAATTTGAGCTCAGTGTAATATATCTATACATAACCATTACTGTAAAAAAATGTTGACTTTGATGAATTTTTATATTATTTTAGTAAAACCACGCGGTGAATTAATAGCGCGTGAGAGTATCTATTAAAATAGCATGTGATAGTGGAGAGTGACTATCGCGTACATACTCTCACGCATTAATTTAGGTTCCGTCACCGTGAGGACACTGCTTAATATAATATAGTAACCATGGCAACTTCTTTTTCCATTTGTAGACATTTTCCGTTATAAAAAGTAGTTTACTCATAAGAAAACTACTGAAAAAGAATGTCGCATAAGAAAATCGAAAAATTACCTTTTTAAAGTACCATCAAAAATGCTCTTTACTTCAAAACTCTTATTCAAATCCTTCTATTCAAAAAGTTATTAAAATCATCATAGTAAAATCAATAGATTTCTCACTCCGTTCAAAATCTATAAAAGTCCAAAATTTGTGAGGGGTATAACTAGATTTAAACCGAAAAAATGAGCATAAACTTTAAGTTCCAAATTGCATAGTTTTGAAGTTATTTGCATAGTATTAATCAGTATTCCCATATATCGATTAATGCTGTTGAAGCACTTCATATTTTTATTTTTAGAATTTAGACCTACGAGTATAAACAGAAGATTATTAATTTACCTACTGCCTGATGTCCAATTACTGTTTTGAATATGTGTATGAATTATAAATTATAAAGCTTCTTTTCTAGGTTAAGCAGGAAAAACATTTCTGTTTTTTTTAAATTTAATACGTCTTAAAATCAAGTTTATCCAGAAAAAACGTATTTGGTAAACAATATATAATTTTTTAAATGATATATATGTATATATATATATATATTATATATATTGAGATGTAAAACATTAAACATTTTTCCTGCATAATCTAGTAAAAAGGTTAATGAATTCAAATCTTTAGATAAAATTGAAATCGAATCATCGGAAGTACAAGAATTGTTTTTTTCCTTATAGCAGTTTCATAACAGTTTATCGAGCAAATTTAGCAATAATTATTTACGTATAACATAAAATATGCCATATATAACGAATATTGTCTATATTGAAAATTATCAATTCCAACAGTCTTAAATAATTCATTCCGCAGTGTTCCCCTCCGTCTTCAAACCTTAGCTTATTGGGGTTAAGCTCAGCGTCACAGGTACATGAAAATACATTTTTTTTGTTTTTTTTTGTTTTTGAATGGTAACAGAATAAAATAAATATATTTCCAGTATAGGAAGTAAAATCGAAATTAAAATAGTTAAAGTCACAAGCATTTGGCAATTATTTTAGAAATTTTCTTGAAGTAAAAGGATAATTTTGACATTTTTCATAACATTTTTTTATGTACACATGTTATACGATATAAATATATAATGATATAACACAGCATTTCAAATTAAAAAACACTTATCGATATCAGAGAACACCGATATATTGTCTGTCTGGGTACCTAGGTAGGTATTTTTAACGTAAGTATAGAGGTACCATAATAGGACTGTACCGCAGGGAATCATTCAAAACTTCCTGATATCTGATTCCAATATAAAATGTACTATATATAAGCGTCCTCTATGTGTCTTATCAAATTTGGTTGTATACAGGTAGGTACCTAAAGAATTTATACACATTTATTCTCGGAAGAGAAATAGGTTATTTTAGGTGAAATTAAAATTGTTAATTTTTAACATTTACCAATCTGGTCAACTGCAGGCATATATTATATAACCTGTAAATTATCGTGAATTTTAACATACAAAAAAAAATATAGTTTATTATAAATATATTTTCTTTCCATTTTAACCTCTCTATATTCCGTTCTAAAATATAGTTTCACTGTCTACGCTCAGTCCATACATATATATATATATATATATATTTATTAGATAAAAATGCTATACAATTTCAGTTTGTATAGGGATGTAGTAACGTAGGGAACCGTTTCGGAACACATCTCGGAGAAATCCCGATAAGATAACACGACCTAAATAATATAACTAATGCAATAATAATATAATCATACCGTAGTGGTGGGCCTGGAAAGCGGCGGCCGCGGGGTTGGGCCACATCATGGCCGCGGCGGCGGCGGCGGCTGCGGCGCTCTGGTAGAACGGTGCCGTCGACGTGGCCGTGGACGGGGACGACGTGGGCGCGGCGGCGCTGGCGATGATCTGGTGTCCGCCGCCGGCGTTGCTCCCGTTGTTGTTGTTGTTGTTGGCCGGCGATCCGGCGGAAGCATGATGGTGACCGACGGCCTGGTGGTGGGCCGGGGCCGGCGAGCTCTGCCACGTGTGCGCGGCGGTGGCGCCCGACGCCGCGGGTCCGGTCGTCGGCGGGGGTGGCGGCCCGCCGTACTGGTGGTGAGCGAGTCCGAACATGTTTGGCTTGGCCGGCGGCACGTACACTATTCTATCGTGGTGGTAATGCCGCGGATAACCGTTTTCTGCAAAACGACGAAAAAAATGCACGATAATAAATATTACTATTAATATAACATACTTGTCATGGAATGAAATATAATAATTTATGTTTTAATTGTGCCAAGAAATTCTGACGTCACTCGGTCTTATCTGCACTGCAGTCTTTTCAGTATAGTAATATATAAAATATAAGTTCAATGCTTACAGAATTGAACATTTTTAATCAAAATAAATAGTAGACAACAATAATAATAATTATGCTAAGTGGACCGAGTGACGTGGCACCATGCGCAGAACTTAGTTGCTGGCATGTTATTTCGTCGGTGGCGGCGCATGAATAATGTTTTAACGACAAACAATTTTCAGCGACACAAATCTATATAGGAAAAAGGCGCGAAAATGTCTATTAGAGAGTCACAGTGTTGCCATTACATTAATCATAAAATATAATAAATAAAACTAATTCGTGTACCTATATAGTTTTCAATTATATTTATACTTCATATTATTATTAAATTAATGCACTTCAGTTATAAATAACTAATAAATATTAAATAATACGACTATTTTACTAGAATTAATTTAATTATTTTTACTAAAATGTATAGAAAAAATTTAAAACATTTAATAGTGGATAATGTAATAACAAACAATATTCTAATATAATATCTTTGTAATACAAAGACAATAGAGTTTTGGAATCTCTGATTATTTGAAACCGTAACGGTCATCGCCTGCTGAAATGCCATAGTCTGCATAAAATGACGTGCATTTTTGAATAAAATAGAAATTGGTTAACTTATAATTTCAAAAAAAATTTGTTATACTAAGAATGTAACAAAGATAATCTGAATTACAAACTTTTATGCTTTTTTTATGTGCAATATTAATAATAACAACATTACACCGAAGATAAAATTAAAATCCCAACAATTGTTGAATTGTTTCTACATTTCATAATTTTAGTGTTTTACACGAAATAT
Source organism: Pemphigus obesinymphae (assembly GCA_025469235.1). Lineage (NCBI taxonomy): Eukaryota > Metazoa > Arthropoda > Insecta > Hemiptera > Aphididae > Pemphigus > Pemphigus obesinymphae. The sequence goes on along the minus strand of JAIPRL010001197.1, from coordinate 41,105 downwards.
ATAATGATAATTTTGCAATATCAACAAACCAAAAATATGCAATCAGTATCAAATTGTTGATTAACCAACTAGGTAAATACCTATATATGATATGTCACATAAGCCAGTTAGAATACATTTACCGATAAAATGTTGGGCATAATCATTCAAAACTTAATTTAAAAATATCTGATGACAATTTTGTCTGACATGAAAAGAAAATTTAATTAGTTCAATAAACTATTTTTAACCTATATCCTATACATACATATTTTTCGGTAAATAAATAACATAAAGTTTAACAATAAAAAATATAACGAATTGTGTTGGATTTTTTAAAATTTAATAATGTGCACATTCACTATATGCACGTGAATTATAAATGTGAATTATTTTGTGTCATTACGTGTAGTGTGTGTAGTAATGTGTCATTAAAATATTTAGTATCAGTTATGTATAAATTAAATTCCTAATTAGAATATCTATTTTAATCTTTGTTTTCAATATTTTATCGTTATACGTATAATTATAATATAGATGCCAATATGATTTAATTAATTTTTTTAACGTAGAAAATCGTAGGAATTATTACATAATAACATTATCAGTTATCACAGATTATATAAAATACAATAATTACAATATAATTTAGGTATGTATATAGTCTGTGATATTACATATATATATATATGTAACATATTGTTCGATTTCAACTAAATATGTCTAACAAATAAAATGCTTTTATCCAAGATAATTTCAATTTTATGTTGTAAATAATATGATAAACTAAACCACTACCTATAACAATATAATATAATATAATATGGACATGTCGTTGTATTTTATATAAGTACTTAATAATACCTGCTTAGTAGTCATATAGTATAGATCAAATTTTAGACTACCTACTCATATTTGCATTATATTATACCATATATCTACTCATTTTTAGATATAATATTATAAAATCATCGATAATGCCTATATTATATACCATTGTACTATCGATTAGAAAAAAATTACAGAGAGAATAAATAAAATACTGTATAAATATATATATAGGTACTCCTCAGCAGTTTATGTATCTACATAATGATGAATTGATAATAATCGATGATAATAATAGAAATATTTTTAAACATCAGTAAAACAAAAAAAAAAAAAAAATTTAATCGTCTAAACAATTATAATTATTACGACAATCATCTTACCTGCAGTTGCAGTGCATGCGTTATAAAACCGTTTCTACGAATATATATATATATATAGGTATAGTATATCCGTTAAAAAGACCAACTTATTTCTATTAAATGTTTATTGCCGAACTACTCTTAAAATACATATAATTATCGCCAAAAGCGTAATAAAAAAAAAAAAAAAAAATGCACATTTAATTTCGATGAAGAATTTTTTTTTTTTTTATTTAACATAAAAATATAAAATAAGAAAAAATACTAGTTTTCGACGTGCAGTCCAATGGTACAATAAACGCGTTTTCCAATCGACACAACAGCTAATCGTGTGCGTTATCGCGCGCGCAGTGACTAATTGTCGCGTTTCATCGCGATCTGAGATTGCATTAAAAAAAAAAAAATAATAATAATAATAATAATAAAAATATGTACGTCAATTTAGACGACGGAAAAACAGTGAAACTCTTGTGGTCCAACCAAACATCATATTATTACAATAATATTATATTAATCTCTCGTATATACGGTAGGTACACATAAATATATATATATTTATTATAATGCCCAAAGTATTATAGTGCACATCAAAGGTCAAGGCGTAAATATCAATCGATAACGCAACACATTTTCTTAATCGGTCTTATCGGCGTTTTTTGATTTTTATAATATATATTTTACTTTTTATCGTGCGTACACACATTGCGCGTAAACAATATCTATATAGGAGAAGATTTTATTGTTTTAAAATTTTTTTTTATCGTACATCTGTATATAATATACAGAATACACTTCAATATTACATTGGTATTTTCAATGGAAAACATTCGGTATTCCGATTTACCTGTATAGATAATATATACAAAAAATGCATTATCACATATTATTATATCCAAAATGACGACGGAATAGGGACGGAAACCAGTGGCCGCGCACTAACTACAGAAACTAAAATATAGAAATCCGATGAAACATAACACGTCCTTCTTTCTCATTATTCCTCTGGTGCACAGACGCATTCCTACAAATTAATCATCTACCATGACCTTTTGTGTCCGGGGTCTAAACCTTTCCTGTATAGCCAATACCAAATTGTTATCTGCTCTCGTCTCTGCAGAACCGGCACACACGATTTTCTTCCTTATCACTCATTCAAATTATCTCTACGCTCATATTGTACGCACTCGACGTCCAACAATAAGGTTAGGTACATCAAAATTAATGTTCCTGCGTTTTTAAACACGTATTTTTTCGTTCTCCGGGCACTAATATTTCCGACTTTGTTACAAAATTTCAAAATATATTATCCATTGGTCCATATCAACCTTGTATAGTGTCTCGTATCTCCCGTCTCTTTAGTCCTGTATTTATCATTCATTTGTTTGTAATTTTTTAAATTCAACTATAATATTGTCAAGCTATAATATACGCAGGCATATAGACAAATTAGAGCTAATAGAAAAAAACCATTAAGGTGCTCACACACTGTTGCAATATACGATGCCTGCATATAAAACCGTTAGAATAATTATTTGATCGGTAAGTACCCTTATCGCATAGCAGCTCAGACGGGTTAGTCGGTTTTTTTTTTTTTTATATTTGGTCAAAGTATGGGCGAGAGAGAACATTCAGTGATCAGTGGTGGCATTACAAGTAAATGTACTTGGGTATACTCACGCGTGTCACTGCAGACGACACCTGCGTTGGCGCCGGTCGTGCTCGTCGACGAACATTGGAACATGACTTCATTGCCCGATCAACGGGCTCTTCTATATATGCGACGTGGGTGGATGTCGCGTCAGTCGTGTACCATTCACCTGATTAACAGAAAATCTTTATTATTATTTTTGTAAAAAAATATCTTATGATATTATGTAACGGAAAACGTTATATCTATATTTAATTTACAATATTTTCATACATTTATATAAATTCATCGCAGGGAAATTTGAGCATGGTCGAAAAAAGCAAGCCGGTCTCTCATATGATATTCGTGTTTAATAATTTTTTTTTTTTTTTTAAATCAGAGTAAGATTATTGTAGCTTTTGAGTTATATTTAAACAAATACTCAAATCACACTAAATATAACGTTACCATCAAAATCCTCACAAAAGTCTAATGTGAATTGACATACGACTCAGTTTTGGCCATTTGACGGTAAATTAAGTGAGATGACGCCAAAAGATCGAAAAAATAACATATGACACGTTAATTTAGGATAGTATTTTGCAAGAAACCCAGTAGTAATATTTATACATAGATCTTCGAACAGATAAAAAAAAAAGATATTAAAAATTTAAGTTTTTTAATAGAATGTTATTAATTAATAATACAATTAAGTAACTAATAATTTTTTTCTCCAACTTCAGTTCTATGTATAAATGTTAACACTGGATTTCTTGCGAAATTCATTCTACCCTCAATTAATGTGTGACTTTGTTTTTCGATTTTTTGGCGTTATCCAGCTTAATTTGGCGCCAATTGCCAAAATCGGTCAAATATACAGAAAAAAAAAAGTCAGAAATCAAATCATATATCAATTTGTATTAGAATTTTGCAAGAATTTTATTGATAATATTATTTTTCATGTGATTTCAATATTGTATAGATAACACAGAGAAACGATAATTTTTGTCTGATAAAAAAAAATTACATATTTTACATACCATACTGAACATGTAGTAGGCATGTTGCTTTTGACTTCAATTGTACTCGTACAGTCTATTTTAAGGATATTGCTTATTTTATATAATATATTATCATAGATCTATTCAGGGCCGTATTTAAAAAATTGACGCCTTCGAAAAATATGTTAAAAATCTTCTTTTTTGTATCAGTTGTTACCTGACTAAATAACTAAATACTTTAAATAACGGGGACATTTTCCATACTATCGAATTATGGGCCTGTGAGCTGTCTATAGCACGGACCAAGATAAAATAGACTGGTATTGAACGTTTTATCGTTGAACAACAAATGTATCACCATATAATGACGTCAATGTGTTTTTATTATACATTATCACCAATAGATAGTGCTTAAAAACTAAGTGTACCTTATATTATAAAGCTTGGTGAAATAGCAGGAAAGAAATATTTTGTACTTAAACTTAGGTGACCATACGTCCCGTTGTCCCGATAAACTTTAAAAAAGACGCTTTTTGTATTTTTTGCTTGTCTACCATTTTTCTGAGTGATTTATAAACATTTTTGGCAGAAAATTTTAATATAAATAGAATATTTTTTTTTGCTTATTTACCATTTTCAAATTTTTATTTTTTCATTTTATTTTGGTAGAAAATTATTACCTACGATTCACTTTTTTTTGTATGATGTCCGCTTTTTAATTTTCAAAATATGGTCACTCTTAAACCCCGATACCTCGACTGTCATGACAATTCCAGTCCACTATATCTTAGTTCGTGGTCTATAACTTATAATCACAGTTATATAGATCAGTGGTTCTCAACCGTCGGTTCACGGACCAACACTGGTTCTCTATATAAAGAGTACCGGTCCACATTATATTTGAAATATTATACTATACCTACTATAGTATGTACTATAATATTCCTTCTATATAGGGTTATATATGTATGGAATGTATGGACATTTAGAAATATTATCAGTAAAAATTACACATACTATCGCAACAATTGCAATGTGTTGATTGTTTATCGTAACGGCATTGACCGTGAGTGTCACAGCGTTATAATAATATTTTATCTATGGATAACGGCGTTCGGTTAAAGCAAAAAATATATATATATACATTATATTGCATAATATACGCAAAATACTGAGTAGATCGCAAAAGTTGCTTACTTATCTGATATTTTTAACACTATAAATACCCTGAGTTTAAGCTTACAAGGACTACTTAAAACCATTTTCACCATGTACAATAAAGTTTATGCATTAAAAAAAATAAATACAGTTATGGATAAGGCGAATTCAGGAAAAAACCTATGAGATGTTTGAATCTTTTTCATCATTTTTAGAAACTGACAAGGTAGACATCGATATGATTAATATCAAAGTTACTGCCCAAAATCTTTTACAACCATTGTATGATAAGTTTGAAGATTACTTAACCAACTTAACCAAGACCCATGAGACGGATATTTGTGGATACAATAATCCGTTTGTAGCAGACTCTCAACATAAATTATGCTTAAAAGAAGAAGAACTTTTATTAAAGTTATCATCAGATACTAGTCTACAATCTAAATTTAAATAAATGTCAGTAACCAAATTTTGAATTGAACTTGAGGACGAGTATTTTGTACTTTTCGAAAAAACTATAAAAAGTTTATTTCCATTTTCTTCGACATATTTATGTGTAAACTGGATTTCCGGAATGAAATTAAAATTAAATTAAATTACCGCCAAATTAAAACCAAAACCAGAAATATGCTTGATGTCACAACCAGTCTACGCTTGGCTTTAACTACTTCAATGGAACCAAGAATATATAAAACACGAACAATGCTCTCATTAATTATAATTTTATTTTATTTATTATTTTATATCTATTTTGTTTGATAATTGATTTCGGTAATGTAATATTAGATTCTGAGCGTGTTGAGGGAGCTAGTGGTTTTACAATGATGTTTAATTTTTTTATTTTTATTTTTTCTGTATACACTTTTTCTACCAGAAGAAGTGCTCCGATTTTTACAAGTTTACTTGGTTTCCGGTAGAAAATTACATCTAGTTGGTACTTTTAAGAGGTCATTTTTCGATATTATCAATAGTTTTTTAATGCATAAGGTAAAACTACGAAAAAATGACTTAAAAATCTTGAAATTTACATCGAATATTTAATTTAGTAATATATTTACGTTGATTAAATTTTTTTTCATTTTCTTACAATTTTGGGCTATTTATAGACATTTTAGATTTCGAGGTTTCTAAGTTCTAAAAAAGGTAATTTTGGGTTTTAAGGCCTGAAAATTGTATACAGCTTTAAATATACGTTACTCTAACTAAATTCAAAAAAATCCACCAAGAGTATCCTGTCCAGTAGCAAAGTGCATCCATCCCTACTGACACCCAATGAGCGAAGTGCTTCCACCTCCTACTGACCGGCTTTTTTTATTATATATTTTCAAGATTTCAATCAATTTAATAAATAAATCTGCAGTCAGTTCTGGAAAAAAAAGACATACCTACATTTTTTGACTTTTTAAACTAAAACCCCAATTGATTCGTAGTCATACTATATAAACCATATGGTGGTCCGTGGCTACAAAAAGGTTGAGAAACACTGATATAGATGAAATTACAACTCGAGATTCCATTGTGTATCGATAATTATTAATGTCATCTTGTGGCACGCTCTATCATTAAAATAAATAACCTGTATATAATTTTAATATAATTAATGGTATCACCATGGTTGACATATAATAGGTTATTGCAAATATACCTCCACTCTGACGTTTTACACGTATAGGAAATAAAATAGCAACATAAGGAAACATCGTATATGTTAACATAGAGCAGTATGTATATGTTATATATAAGTGTATCCTTACGCCACCATTTTATTTATATTTGATAACGATTTGGACTATTTGCAATAACCTGGTATATTTCAACCATGGGTATCACTACAGATGTATATATAATATATATATTACATATTATGTATATATATATTAAACTAGATCGCTTTTGTGGGATGTCTGTGTGTTATTACTTATTGTATATACCTATATAATATATAATCATTTTATTCATTATAATCAATGATAATAGGAGACATAAAAAAAAAATTGATCACGTCCTAATAAATAATAGATTCAAAAATACTATTCTGAATATAAGAACCTTACGGGGAGCTGATATGGATTCGGACCACTTGCTAGTTATTATATGGATGAAAGTGAAAATAAAGAAGTATAAGAAATGTAATCTAACAAATAGAGGACAACTGATATTGCTAAGTAAGCGGACAAACAAATATGTAAAGAGTAAAGAGTACAGAATGCTTTCAGAATATTATTAAAATTAAACAACTAGATATGAAAGGAAATGTAGATAAAACATGAGAACATGTCAAAGAAAGTATAAGTGAAGCATCAACGAAGGTGTTAGGGAAAAAAGTATCAAAGGCAAAACGTGGTTCAATAGGATATGTGAAAAAGCAGTGCAAAGAAGAAAACTAGCAAAACATTAATGGCTAATTGACACTAGCGACGAAGTAACGTTGAGAAGGTTTAGAACTCGCCAAAAGGAAGCCATCAAGATACTGAGATGTGAAAAGAGAAAATACGTTCAAAATATATTAGAAACGGCAGAACTCGACTATAAAGCACACAGAACTAGGGATATGTATAAGCGAATCAATGACCTCACAGATGGATACAAAAAGAAAGAAAGATTTCTTAGGGATGATGATGGCTCCCTGATAACTACAACTGAAGAGCTGGCAAAGAAATAGGGTGATTACTTTGAAAAGCTGTTGAACTGTGAAGAACCAGATGAAATCTTCTATTTTAATCAGGAAATCCGAGAAGAACAGGGTTGTGAAAAACCGACCTTGGAGGAAATAAAGTCACAGATAAATATATTAAAAAATAATAAATCTCCCGGGGAAGATAACATTCAGTCGTAGCTTCTAAAGAAAGGGAGAGAAAAATGGTATTGTGGTTATGGAAGGTAATTCATAAGGTTTGGATGACAGAAAAAATACCTGAAGAGTGAAGACAGCGGTGATTTGTCCAATACATAAAAAAGGAAGTAAACAAGACTGCAACAACTATCGTGGGATAGCTTATACTATAGCTTAGACTTATGGAGCTGAGACATGGCCACTAAGGAAAAGTGATGAAAGAAAACTCCTAGTTCTGGAAGAAAAATACTACGAAAGATTTTTGGACCAGTAAAGAACATGCTAAGTGGTGAATGGAGAGTAAGAAAAAAACGGTGAATTAGAAACGCTCTTCCATAAACCCAGTATACTCTAAACAATGCAGAACAAGATTGCTATAGGCTGGGCATACTTGGTGTAGCCAAAACCCACTCATACTCATAGTATTAGAAGAAAACGCTTCTGGGAGAAGACTGCTGGGAAGACCACGTCTGAGATGGGAGAACGTAGTAAGGAATGATGTGAAAGCGTTAGGAGGAGGATACAAGCATCGAATAGAGAAAATTGGAAGCAAGGATGTATGTCAGGATGGTTCTAGCGGACCAGTTTACCGAAAAAGAAGAAGAATAAACGATAATCTAGTTATAGATTACGTATATTTAAATATGATGAGATTCAAATTCCCACAAAGATGGCAGGAAATTATATTAACTTCAAAATTTACGCAGGAAGCATATTATAACAGTTAGCAATTAAATGTATTATATAATACATCTGTGGGCATTACTAAATTATAAGTAAACCCTACTTCAAAATTAAATAGTATTTTATATTTCAACTGATGTATTTTTCCAATTCATGTATACTGTATAGCGTACAGTGTGCATATTATTTATTTATTTATTTATTTATTTATTTATTTTTTTATATATATATTTACAGGTAAGTGCCTGAAGTAAGGCATGATGATAGTAAGTACATATGACAACATAATAAGTAGCATAATAGTAATAATAGTATACAGAAAATAATATAAACTACGAAAAATTAATGCATCAGAAAATAGTTACAACTTATAACAACTTTAATCATCTTAAAAATCAAACGATGGGTTCTCATTGACCAGACGCATAAGATGAATAAAAGGGGAATTCGGGAAATAGTTAGAGGATAGAATAGGGAGACGAAAACGAGCAGTATTCCTAGTTGTCCATATGGGAACCCCGAAACAAATGCTAGCAAAGATGGAGAATTTAAAGAGTCAATAAAAAAACTGGCGATGAACCGGCTACCAGATAATAGCCTACGATCTATAACAGAGATTCCCAAACTGTTGGTCGCTATTATATTTTAGATGGGTCGCGTTAAGTTTTGAAATCTGTATGTAGTAGATATTAGCATTTTTACAAATATCTCTGAACATTTGAATACATTTAAAGACATTTTTAATTTATATTTTCCGAGTGAAATGTAGAGCTATCAACAAATGAAGTGGATTTCAAATCCATTTCAAGAACCAATCATGACGAGTGGGTTAACAATAAAAGCTGAAGAGGAATTAATAGAAATTTTTGGAAATATTTCACTAAAAATGAATTTTAATCGAAAACATTTAATCAATTTCTGGTTATCTGTTCAAGAAACTTGTCCAACTCTTTCTAATGAAACCATTAAGAAGCTACTTCATTACATCATATAATTGTGAAGTGGGCTTTTCGGCGTTAGTTGCTATCAAAACAAAATTACGAAGCAAATTGCAATTGTCAAACTCTGCGTCTCAAATTAACAAATGTCGAAGTGAATATCAATCCAGTCATTAAGAAAAATAGAAAACAAGTACACCTTTCTCATTAAATATATAATAAGAAATTATACTTTTTTTTAAATTTATTAAATTAATTATAAATTTTTACCATATTAAATAGTTAATTAATTAGGTATATGATATTACTATGGATGTATTTTTAATATAAATATTATGCTTTTTCTTTATATAAGTATTTTTTCTTTATTAATGAGCGTTGAGCATATAGAAAAAAAAATGGTCAATAATATGTTGTGGGTCGCAATAATTAAAAAAATTTCCAAAATAGGTCGTACTATGAAAATTTTGAGAACCTCTATAAGGCTGGGCATATTGAGAACGTTACTAATATACTAAATATTATACTATATACTACGTATATACTATACGTTACTAAGGTATATAATCATGGCGGAGGACATGGAACTTTGAATGCGAAAGAAGCATACCGTAGAATATCCTTTAAACCCGCTCAATCATCATCGACTCCCCTATTATATGGAATATTCGATATATTTTAAGATTGTATAGGTACTTATATTTACACAATCACGCGAGTTATCTGGGTGGGAATAGAAAGGGGAAATAAGCACAAAACTGTGGGCTAGATATTTGAATGGGTAAATATATTATAATATGATAAAATATAGTATAAGCAAATCAGAATATTTTTTGCAATCAAACTGTCAAATGCTAAGCCGAAATTTTGTGGCACACATAGAGCAAAATGTAAACGTAACAGACTACACAACTACAGATCATGTCGGTAGATAAGATGTGGTAAATATATACCATATTATAAAAGCATATGGCGGATGGTATACGTGTTGTCGGTTCCTGAACGATAAATACCCTGGTCAAATTTTCCCAACAAAATAGTCAAAATATCCCAATTAAATATGATGTAAGACTGAAAAATATAATATAATATTACACGCAACAAAAATATAGCTGTATAATATTTTGCCAGACATTTATTATTCCCGAATTCGGTGCATCGCCAAAATTATTTTTTGAATATATTTCCGACGAAAAGATGACATTTTTATCTTTTTGTCCCCGGATATTTTGACCGGTCATCGAATGTGGGACAATCGTCCATATAATCGCTCAAAACCGCGTCCCTGCGTCAAACTTCACTATTAACGTGTCGTCGAATGAGAACGAGTGCGTGTGTATATATATAATAAATATATTCATATTAATAATATTAATAATTATTAAAAAATAAAAATAATATATTATATATAGTGTGTTATTATTGGAATTTACGCGTGCAACGGGAAAATCGTAAAAAAACAATATTTTATATAGGTACATATTTTTATACATGTGTAAAAAAAAATATTATGTATATTATGTTATAGGTGTGTCAGTGTGAGTAAAAGAGAGATAAGAGCTTAATGGGGTTACGTCATGGTGACAAGCTAATCGGCGAGATAAGCGCGCAAAATATGCTGGTGAACAGGTTCGGACAGTTAATGTCAGGGTGATAAGGCGACTGTTTTTGTGTATGGATTTCAGATAAGGTAATTCGGTGTGGGCATTGTTTAGGAAAATAATTAACTATACAGTAGGTACCTGCCTACAGTGCGCGTTATCCAGGTGCCTAAGTTTTTTTTTATGCGTACATACAGATACAATAATGTACCTATGAACGACAAAATACGATAACGCGTATCTAATAACATATATCATGTATATAATATAGTTTAAGACAATGGTCAGCTATTAGTGAAACTAAAAACTAAAAAAAAACTCGATAAAAGAGAATTTCGTAATACAGCCCAGCACACTCGTTTATATACGAATACGATAACGGATAGGTATTATTATCTTAACAAAGATACCTAAATATAAATATATATATATATAATACCTATATTATAGGTAGGTACCCTGCCCCACGGAGTTTTTTTAGGGACAGGAGAGACGATTTTTTTGTCTGTCACAATTGATGATAATGATGTTTACTCGCTATTCGCTAAATTAATACAAATAAAACGACGGTAATGGTATTATAATAATGAATGCTCGTAACTTTTATTACATAATGTGCGTATTATTTTATATTATCGTATACCTGCGGACTTAATAACGAAGACATACCTGGACGAAATGTGTATTGATTGATGATACCGATACGACGACGTCGACGATAAAATATATCTGCGAAGATATTTGTGTGTCAATCGCCGCGATATTGCTGAAATCAAAAACCGAAAAATATCAATATTATTTGAAGAGGAAAGAAAAAAAAACAGTGAAAAGTGAAAAGTAAAAATAAAAATACATCCACGCACATAGTAATATGTTTTGTTCGATTCGACGTTTATTATCGTTCTTATTGCCGAACGCACAAATGAAGTAACGTATACGAACAGATTGGGCACGTTAATCTAATCTGTTAATATAGGTTACAGAATAATCAGTTCTAATCTGTATTTGCTGATAATACAATATAATAAAAACTTCAGAATATTAAACTCGTTAAATTTTCATTCTTTATCCGACACACGTTTGAAAGAAACTATTTTCAGTTTTCACGTTGTTATTATTATTATGTACATAATATAATATAAGTTGTGTAATAATGAATACGAGTTATTTGACCTTTGGGTCTTGTCCGCCGAGCGCTGGCCACGGATCGGCCGAATAAAGATGACTGAAAAATATTTTACAACCAACGAATATGAGGGGATACGTCTTCAGCGTGTAATAATTATAATACAGGTTTATTTACATTATTTCTAGATTTTTTTTTGTTTTTTTTTTATTTTTTTCGCCTTATTATTATTAGTATTTTTTTTTTTTGTGGTATTTTATTATGGATCGTGCGAATATTTTGGCAAGGCGACAGCTAAAATTATGGCCATCGGACGTTTTACTGCAACGGCTAGGGAATTAAAAACGAACTCCGAGTTATACTACCGCTATACCTAGGTATAGGCTTGGCTTTTTACCTATGTTTAATTTTAGTGTAACCAGAGTACCTATACAATACAGTGTTGGTTATCGATTTCGTGCATATAGTGTGAGGTACAAAGTGAACTTCTCCGAGACGCAATACATTACGGTTAACCGAAATTAAGTACCTGATCGACAATCGTACGATTACTACTACAACTGGCGAACATAAGATTATTATTGATACCTATAATTGTTCAATATTGTTTTTCAAAATATTATTTTTATTTGGAAATTTTCCCGGAACGGTGATTTTATATTGTAATAATATAATATATCTAAATCAATTATATTCGTGTAAAACGATATCTTATCTGAAAATATACTGTCACGTACTCCATTGATAAGCCATATACACGAGTTTATCGAAATGAATTAAAGTACTTTCTTGCGCGCATTCTCTCCCCACAAAATAACAATAATTGTTCGTAAAGTAATACGTACAATCTAAATGTCACTTCTAGAACTGTTCAAAATTGTTCATCATTTATTATTAGGATCACTGGTATCTAATAAATTTGTAACGTAAGTTTGAGATAATAAGAGATAGAGCTAGTTTTCTAAGAAATTATAATAAGTAATCAAAATTATAATTAGTGCCGAGTAATAAATTCTATCAGTTTGTAATTCACAACCATATAATTTGAATAATCTGTATAATTATATTATTAATATCAGTTAACAATTAAATTAAAATAGTAGTATTTTTATTTTTTTTTTTTTTTTTTTTTTTTGTTTAAACGGTTTTATGATGTAAAAAAAAATAATACTTTCAGATCACCTTTATTTTAAATGACCTAGGTTCTAGTCGGGGTAGGTACGATGTATTCAAATCTCATCCTAACATTCCTTGCCTCAGATTCATATCAACAATGTTCACGTAATATTATAATATGCTTACCTACCCATCAATTCAATAATTGATATAACACATTACACGACAACACATCGTTTTTATAATCGATTTAATTGATAGGTATTATATTATTATCTAATAAATTATAAAACAAACATTAAACATAATAATACGTGTAATGATTAAATACTTTGGAATATTATGTAATAATACGTCCACAAAACTAAAATAATCATAAATATGAATAATATATTAAGCTGTTTTTTAGGTTTTTTTTTTTTTTTAGTGAAACTATCAACCCATTTATTGTAAATGATAATCTATTATAAAACCGGACACTTTTTTCTGCGTTTAAATATGTGAGTATGTATATAATATTATGCTTTCATAGTTTTACAATATCCAAAATATTTTTTACACATACCTATTGTACGTAAAACGGTTTAAGACTGAAAAATCATATAAACGTACATTAATGTGTAGGACGTACCCTAATAACATTTTAAAGTAATGTAATTGTGTGTACGGCCTGTTAACATGTTCTGAATAGTGAATACGATGTATATTATAAGTATGTATATAATATAATGTTGTTGTCTTGTATAGCGCCGACATAATAAATAAAATCCCGTCAGTGCAGTGGTTTAAAAAGGGCGAGTGTGTCTTGGGCGTAATGATATTTTATGGTTTCAAGACAAATGCAATAAATATTGAAGTCTATTTAGGTTAGTAATAGATTTATATGTACCTATACATACACTGAACCAAATATCATTGGTAGAATTAACAATATGCAATAATCAAATTTTAACGACCGAGTATTTGTCGAAATAATACGATTTTTATTATTTTAATGTACCTGTATATTGTTAAATTAATAAAAAAATATGTTTGCAATAACAAATTCATTTTGTAAATTTCACAAAATATATAAGTTATAATTTAATAAAAATATTTTGTAAAATTAATACAGATTTTATTATTATAATAAAATATGTTTTTAAATCAAAAAATAATCTAATAAATCTGTTTAAATTGACTATTTTGATTAACAAATGGGCGTTTGTTCTACGAAGAAGAAAGAAAGAAATTAACACAAAATATGAATTAACAAAATATTTTTTAATTCAAAGAAATTTGTATTCAATTTGACAATTTTACCCAAGACATTGATAAAATATATTGTTAAATCAATAATACATTTTGTTATTTTACTGTTAAATTAACAAATATTTTATTTCTAAATCAACAAACATTTTATTGGACGTATATTAACAACCATATTATTAAAATAATCTATATTTTTATTGAAATCACAGATATATTTGGTTCAGTGTATGTATGTAAAGATTTTTGTTTTTATCACATGTTACATTGTCTTCGGTAACGGTTTCCTAATTCCTAATCATTCATTACTATCGACAATTTTAATCGTATTTATTCTCTTGCAAATTATAAATCTCAAACTGTATTCATAGATAGTTCTAGGACTAGGGGTGACATCATGAGTGTACATGTGCATTGTGCATATTATCTGAGGATGTTTTTGAGGAGCACATATATAATTTTCCCATCCCTAAAACTGATTATATATTACTAATATAATAATATATTTTAACTAATATGATATATTTTTTAGTATTTTTTTTTGATAATATTATTATATTTTATTTTCAGATACATGACAAAAAAAATACGAAATTAGGTAGTATACTGAAGGTTTTATATCATATATTTTATAGTTCGAAAATAAAAACATTAATTATACATTTACCTACCTAAGGGACGCTATATCCACATTTTCTGTCTCCGTCTATCTAATTGGCAATACCTATAGTAAAAACTAAAATTGTACAACGCAGAATTGAAATTATGGCATTTTTGTTAAATTTAAAGCTTAAACACCTATTATCAAATTTAACAAGAATAATTTCGAGTGGATTTCCTTGCGCTTTATGTATAATATTGTCTGAAAAATAAGTTACGGCATTTTTAGTTTTTATATTTTTAAATAGCTTTAAATTTTTTGTCAGACGATATTTTACAAAAATCCCACGTGGTTTACTCTAAAATATATTCCTTTCTTTAAATTTTGTAATAGGTGTTTAAACTCTGAATTCAACCTAAAAGCCAAAATTTCAATTCTGCGTAGTGTGATTTTGCTATAATATCTGTTAGATAGATAGAGACAATAAATATGGATATAGCGTTCTCTTAATATTTAATATGACTGTTTCAATAATCGAGTAGAAGACTAATTTATTTAATGTCTAAATTATGCGATAATTCCATGGATTCTACAGAAGTATTGTATATCTATATTATCATTGTGATTATTACGTTATTATGTGATAGGTAGTCATTTTTGTAATATGATGTGAGTAATGATCTAATGTATAGATTGAACCTCAGTTTTGACGTCTACATAATATTCTGTCAATAATACAAGTATTAAAATACACAGTGGCATATCTATATGTAGATAGGACTTTTTACTGATATAGCTGATGTTATATCAGATGTGTCAATCTATCAGCAACTATGATACTATCGTGATACGAAAAATTATTGTTACCAATTGCAATAATAAAATTTTAATAAAAGATTAATAAAACTAGGATATGACAAGTTTCAAAAATGTTTGTATATACCTACACATATGTTACGTTATTTTATTACCCACTCATAATTTTAATACTGAGTGATTATTTGATCGGGCTCGCCTAATTTCCTCTATTGTGAATATTTATTTATTTTATCATTCTTATTTTTTGTAAACTTGAGATCACGTATGAAACTGAGAGATATGGATGATAGATACATACTAAAAATTAATTATTTACAACACCCACACCAACTTATTAATCAATTATTTAATTTCCTATATTTAATTCCTTAGAAATAGGACACTTCCAATTGTCTTACGGACAAAATTGAATTCTATTATAACTTAACTTTAACTTAATTAGATATATTGTATCTGCCCATCCTTTTTAATGATTCACCCGATATTTTATAATGTTTTCCTTTTTTCAAGGAATAAAAATAACTTTCACCTGAACAACTGAAAACAGCTATATTACAATGAAAATTATATTAAATATTACCATATTTATAGGTAATATATATATATATATATATATATATATTTGTCATAATTATATTCAATTGACATAATAATAGGTACCAATATATAAATAAATTACTAAGTAATAAATTATTTTATAAATTTAAATAATAATGTAAATAGGTACCAATATACAACTTTATAAATTATAAATTTATTATAAATTATTTTAAATATTTATTGCAGTACCGTATGATTTTCTATCAGTAATAACCAATATGACTATATATACAACCACTGCGCATTCTAGTGGCGAGTAGCACTCACTATCATTTAATCACATTTGCCGGAACGGGTTTTTGAAATCTATTACATACCGTGCTTGAGAAACCTACTTATTTCACCCTATTTTTTTTATAAAAAGTCAGAATTTGTATTACCCATTCAATTTTTTCTTAGGGTTTGTAATTTCCTTCAATAGTAACCTATATTTTTGACTTGATATTCCGACGCACAATATTTTTCAAAAAATTGTAATTTATCAATATCGAATATTAAATCACCAGGTTATTATTTATAAATTATAAGCATATATTTAAAGTTTAGATAAGAGTTATGTAGAGGAACAAGTAGAAGTGTTTACATACTATTGCGATATACGATGCGATACCGATACGATTACAGCATTTTGTATTTTTGTGACAGGGCACATATAAGAGCATTGGAACAAATTTATCGGTATTGCATTATGTATCAAACCAGTGTGTGAGCACCTTAATAAGTTTGTAGTATCTCGTACTACTCTGCTTTTCTAAAATTTAAATGCTAATAAATAATTTACTGTTTACAATTTTCAAAAAAATATTCTGCGTCGAAATATACGTCAAAAATATAGAATACTATTAGTAAGTATAAAATCTTGAAAAAAAAATAAAAAAAAAAAAAAAAAAAACAGAGAAAATTAAGTAAGCACGATAAAAGAATCACTCTATATATCGAATATTCGCCATTATGCAACATACGAGAATTAATAAAAATAAAAGTTTCAAGAGTGATAGATATAATATACCACCTTCATAGAATATATCTACCCCCTTTAAATATGCCGCACCACTAAAACTACAATACCTATTTAATAATCTAAATTAAATTTCCAAGGTCACAAGAAAACTTTACGGTGTAATTAGTTAAGTAATAAATAACTATAACTAAACCTACGCAAATTGCTTAAGAAAACAACAAAGCAAAATTTTTCCATTCCGAATGGGACACGGAATTTTTCTGAAAAATAAAAACAAAATGTTAAAAAATCATTTTTGCCTTGAAATTTTTGAAAAACACCAAGTTTATGTTTTAATTTTGTTTTCTCTGTGGACCTGGTATAATTAATAATAACAAACACCCCTAGAAAATATGAGCGATATCGGTCATTATGATCTACATCGATGGATTACCTATTTTCTGGTTCGAATCGAAAGTGCATTGAATACTTGTCATGTACAAGCAGATTTTTTGTTTATAAAAAATGCAATATATGATTATATAAGTGTATTTGTTTATATGTAATTATCACACACATAAACGCGTTATGGAGTATAATATATTATAAACTTACATTAAAATTATTTAATGCGTGAGCCAAGATGATAGTATTAGAATTTCCTTTTTAATCTCGTACGAATGAATGCGTAAACCGGTTCCATCAGTAGAGTAGTGTTATTTTAATCGTCGTGACTATACTTAAAGTTATTTGAATAATATTTTTTCTGTCTGTTTTTTACCAACAAATAACAATTCATCAACAGCCTGAAAATAGTATTCCAAATACGATTTTAACGATATACGAATGTGTCATTATATTATTAACACGAAGAATGTTGAATGAAACCCGAATATTACATTATATTATATATTTATATGCCTACATTATGTAGATTGTAGTGCGATTGACAAATGGTCTCAAATACTCATCACTAATTACATTATAATTAGATTAGAAAATAAAATATGTTTACCAAAAGTGAATATTATAAAATAAAAATGTATTAGCGCACGAGTAAAAACCGAGAAATTAAAATGTTTTTTTTTTTTTGTTTTGTTTTTAGATTTGAAGGGGAAAACAATCTCAACTATTGCATTTTTGTAACACTTAATTTCACTGGCTTGAAAATCGGTATGAAAATCAAATAAATACAATAAAAACGGTATAGAGCCAATAGGTAATAAATAATACCTAGTTGGCGTATGCAACTTTATATTTGTCTGTATATATTATTATTGTATAGGTATCTACCTATATATAGCGTACTATGTGTACGATTATAATGTGTATAATATCTAATGTTTAACCTAGATTTTCTAACCGATTAATTCAGTGTTTGATAATTTTAATATTTTACAACTATTATTAATTGGAATTATAATGTAATAAAACATAAATAGTGAAAGATTACACTCACCTGCAATAATTGTTATAGTATTAATACCTTATACCTAATACTTTAGCCATCAACCGTATACCGTACGACTAATGATGATTTTTCCTAAAACAATATTTTGAATTTAAACATCGATTCGCACATTTAAAAATATAGTAATGTAATCATTTCAATTTTAAGTTAACGACGATAAAATATCGTATTATACAATTTTCACTCGTATCAAGCCGAACGTTCTTTTGAACTGAAAATATGTATAATAGGTATACCGATCATCGAATGCCGACGTGAATTCGTCATCATTAAAATATTTCTTATCTAAAAGTTATTTAATCGAATAATTTAGAATTTAGATATCTCTGATTTATTTAATCAGATAACATAATATTTTCGTATACCTACCGCATGTTTCGTGATTATATAGGTACCTACATACAAACTGTAGATAATTTCTTAAATTAAGTTTGATAATACTTTATGAAATCGGAAAAACAAACCGAATTAAATACTTAAAATTAACCTGAGCTGTTATAGTACGTATTATATTATCATATTTAGAAAATGAACTTTTATAAAAATTACGTATTATACCAATGCGACAGGTACCTATATAATTACAACAAATTTTATATGTTAAAAAATTATATTATTTTTGAAATTATCTAGAAGAATTATAGGTTGGCGGATAATGGGTATTATCTTGGTATTTCGTTCAACTGGGTAATTTCGAAGCTTCGTACTATGGCGCACTAAATATAATGTAAATTATTATTTTCAAGTTAAATATTATGTAAAATTAAATATACAATGTAAATACTAATATATCAATATAATATTGATGTTGTGTGACTACGGGACAACCAAATCATACATTATTTATCATAATGTAATGATGCAAAACTTGATTTGTAAGATATAGATAATAATTAAAAACAAAAATCTAACACTTTTTTTTAATCATTATTTATTTTTTCACTATTGATTTCATTTTATCCGTTTATAATATATTCACTATCTCGTAACATCTCGCGGGATCTGGACAATCCAGTGTATCGACTCGAGAAATGCTAATTTTTAACGGTCACTCCATAGCGCATTCAATCCGGGGCCGTGTGACAAAAACAACATTCGTCTGACAAACTTGTCTTAATTGAAAACACACGACCCGTCTGCACGGTGATAATGTGATATTTAAAATGTATACAATAATATTATAATATTTATACGTATACTAACAGTTATTAACATGCTCGATTTAAGGGGTAGACCGTTGGCAAGATAGGTGATTGTGTGAGACGGATACATTTTGATTTGAAAATAATTTATTTTTATTGTTCGTGTATATATTTACTTATGAAACGCAAAATGGCAAGAAAATAAAAAAACCAAATGCACACATTTAAAAAACACGAAAAAACTTTATCAATAAGAGTTGACGGATTTCATAATAAATACAAGAAGAGTTAAAATGCCATAATCGGTTTTCTAAAAGGATAGATATTTTAAATGTTTACAATATGTACAATAAATAAAAAGAAAAATTTATTTATAAATTCAAATATTCTTATTGTTGCAGTATTATGCGTATGAATCATTCTACATAGATATACCTATAGTTATATATTATATGCATATACTATATATGTACTATACTATACTATCAGGGCCGTCTAAGGGGAAGGGGATTGAGATACTCCCCCACTTTAGGAAAATAAGTTTAGTCAGCAATAATTAGTCGGTAAGTTATTAATGTCGCGTTTAGATGGTAAACTTTAGGTTTTTCGTAAAAATACAGAAAATTTCATGGCCTTTTTTTGCTTATTAATTTTTTTGGGGGATCCCCCCTTGTCTTTAAATATTTCTCAAGACGGGTCTGAATACTATATACTGTATAAATAATAATTTCGATAGTAATCATTTGAACTCTTCAATACGGAGGAGAATCGACTAGGTAGTAATTTTGATAAAAATAAAATTATAATATATTTATATAGGTATATATGTATATATAGGTACAGTATTTGATTCATAAAATCACGAAAAGTTTATTTAAGTATTTATTTTTTATTTTTGTTGAAATGTTTACTATATTCCGACAAATATTGTCAATAATTATTTTATTTTTTTATTTCCAAAGTGTTTATTGTGAACACGAATAAAATAATTTACATAATATTAAAAATGTTTACGATAAATATCTACCTCCTTTAAGCTCAATGCTTGTGATGGTGGAATAAATTTACATTACATAATACCATAAGAATACGTACTAAACAATATAATATGTACATTATTGATCTATAATACTTATGTGCACTGCAGGTACTTAGATAATTATAGTATTATATTATTTGTATATAAATATATTTTGTAATAGATACTTAATATATGAAAAATTTGAAAATAAATTATGATGATGAGAAGGGGACAAAATTAAAGTTGACCTGCAGTCTACAGAAGCGCTTAAACATTTATATATTATACGATATTAGTGGTATTAATCATCAATCGGATTCTACACTGCATCGTTGGAAAATATCATTATTTTAAAGTATCAGTAAATATGTAGATATTAGATACTAAAATTTCAATTAAAATTCAAAAAGCTGCAGATTTTATTGAATTTTTAATTTCATATGATAGATTAGAATTTAGATTAGATTTAATAATATCGGTATATATATATTATGTATGCATTATGAACTATAAAACGAAAGAGTGCAGCAAATTTCAGTTTTTACCGGCATTAATATAGTGAAATTTTAATTCGAATAGGTAGGTATGTAAAATGCTAATTTGCATTCGAGTATTTTGTATTTTAAATCTAAATAATAGTTCATAAAGTAAAAATCAAACGGCCGTTCTAACCTAATAAGAATAATAGTTATGTAAATATGCTTATGTTAAAATTATACTACATTCCAGAATTTTTTATTCACACAGTAGGTACCTACATAGTATATACATCAGAGATTTAGGTACCTGGTACATACATATTTATTTATATATATATATATATATAGAAAATTCCCAAACAAAAGTGTTCTAAGTGTAAAAAAAAATTTAAAACCCAAATATGGAAAATATAGGTGCATATAACTTTAGTGGTGCATAGAAATTGTATTTAATGAAATTGGCCAAATCGGCATTATTTTACTGACATATAAACATATAACAAGATATGGTGATTATTTTTATCGTAAGACACTCGTAACCGTTATTTGCATAGATAAAGTAAAATCAACCCGAACAATATACATAATTAAAATTATATGAGGAACAATATTGCATAAATAATTTAAAGTATTATATGTGACACACTGACACGTATAACCGTTATAAAGTTAAACGCAGTTTCCGCATAGTATCAACAAAAACAGAAACACAGAAGTATGTACAATCAGAAAAGCGTATTTTTTATACATCATTAAAAATTATAACCTGGCAAATACGTCATGATTATTTTTATAAAAATATTTAATATAGGTATTTTATCTAAACATAATATGCGGTTTTCAAATTATGCCTTATAGGTACCTATATATATTTTTATCGTCATTCGTTGTGATAATATTGACTAAATTCATATTCTGATATAACATCTCTCAATTGATAATCATTATTTACATTGTTTATTATAAAATACCTAATTATTCAGAATATAATAAAATGTAAAAAATCAGCACGCTTTGTATACCTACGAAGAACATTATAATAATTACAAATTCAAATGTAATATTGATTTATATAAATGTTGAAAATTTAACTTACGAATAAATTACTACTACAAAATAGTGTTAATGAGTATAACTAAAATAGAGTAGGTACTTATTAATTGAAACTTAAGTAGGTATTAAAAGTGTATAATAGATTAACCTATCCATTTTGATCCAATATTCAATACATAAAAACGATTAAAATGCATGTATCTAACATGATTAATTATTAATTCAAAAATATATTTTTAGCCTATTTAATATAATATGGTATATATGTATATTATAGAGGTATTACATATTATTACAAAATGGAGCAATATTAAAATATAATAAAATAAACACGAGTAAAAACATGAAAATTATATAGATACTGAAAAAAATGTCTCAAGATTTAAATAACCATCTCTGCGTTTCGGTGACATTTTTTCAGAAGACAACATTTTCCTCCCCAAAAACATTTTAGACTATTAGGTAGTTCTTAAGACGAGTGTGACAAAAAATGGCATCGCTGTGCACTGGATGTGTATAAGTATATCATGAATGAACGTATATTTTATTCAAACGTAGATAAAAATATTTTAAGTAAGGGCTAAAGGACTGAATTTAATATACATGGACTATTTTTACACGAATTATGTTCAAATTGTTGATGTTGGAAGATATTACTACAAATAATCGAATTCTGTTCGACGCTTGTACAAGTTTTTTGGTATTTTATCATTCTCGAACACTCACTCAAACGGTATTATAGTTATGTTGGCCTAAATAACACGTTCGATGTTTTATGAAAATCGCCAATTCGGACGACACGATATTATCATGTACAAAAATAATGTCGGATTTCACTCGAAGAATTATCGTCCATTTGCAATTTATTGCTACGTCAGAGCGAAGACAGACGATCGAACGGATTATTGTATTATGCGTGTAGGTACCTATATTTAGGTTAAACGACGTAACTAAATGAACAGATCGATTAAACATGTTAATGTTACAATATTTCATTAATAATAATATACGTAAAAGCGATTTACCGTCGTGAAAAGATGGATTTTCGTCGTTCGTACGGCGCGTTTTAAAAGAATGAAAAAAATAAAAATAAAAATTCGTAACCGAAAGAGAGAATACGGTACTCACGGAGAAAACGCGGACGGAAAAATATTAAATTTGACCGGACGATGCACACGATATGATATGATATTATACGGGATCTTCCGAGCGCTCGTCGCCGGTAGGTACGGTTTTGGCGTGCGCGGGAAACGAAAAGAGAGACGGCCGGAAAAAATTCGGGAGCGCGCACGCGCGCGATAGGCGTGTTCGACCGTGCCCGTTTAAACGTCGCTTTGTTACGGGGGGGGTTTTTTTTTTTTTTTTTGGGGTGTGCGCGGTAAAAGTCTCGAGGGAAAATCCGTCGTACGCATCACCGTGGAAACGACGGATTTTCCCGACCAATTGGCGTCCACAGCACCGCCCCCGTTCGTCGCGTGCTCGATTACCCGCCCGCCGGGCCATCGTAAATAAAACACGTGCGCACATCGTAATAATAATAATAATTATATAAAAACGTCAAATTTGGATTCCACCCTAATTATATATTGTATACAATATACGACGACCTGCCTACCCGCCGAACGTCCGCACCGAATATATAGTATAAGGTGTGTATAATATACATTATACGAATACACTACCTGCCAGTAAAGAGGTAAATAAAAATTATAAATAAAAAGGACTTCCGTGTTTTTTACGTATACGTCAACAACGACGATAGGTATCCTTTTTTTTTTTTTTTTTTTTTTTTACTGCTTTTATACCCCGTCGAAGTCGCCGCGCCGATGAATTTAGATGATTATCGGTCGGCAATGCACTGCCGCGCGCGGTGTGGGGCCGGGTGACAGTTTGCTTGCGGCTAGACGGTGCCGTACAATATTGATTACGCCATAATATAAATGCGAGTCTTCCGCACCACCGCCGCCACCGCCACCACCCCCCTCGACGTACCTTCCCGTGTCCCGTTCGCCCCGTTCGAATAACACGCCCCACCACGTCGAATGTTTACGAGTCAATTAGATAATTAAAAATAAAATGACTTTTTTTTTTTTTTTTTTTTTTTTTTTAAAACTGGCCGCTCTCATGCCGGTCGATTTAAAACGCTCACATATATTTACACTGTATATGAAAATAACGGATTTTCCCACAAATGGAATATTATAGAAACAGTATAGGTACCTACATTTTAAATCTGAGTAAACGTATTACACAATTGCACACGTACAGTGTTTGGGCGGTAACGTAACGGACGTTACAATCGTTATTGTAGTCACGTATAATTATACCTTTCGAGTGTAATAATGTTTATAATAACTTGGTTATTTAATTTTTGTGGTAACGTAAGAGTAACTGTACGTTAGTTATCTGTAAGCAACTTTGGGAAATAACGCGTTACATATTTATAAATAAAAAATATAATTCATTCTAATAACATGCATATTTTAAAATATTGAAAGTAACATCATTGTAACTGCATAGTTACTTTTGAATTGAAAAAGTAATGTAACGCTATTACTTTTCTATTTAGATAACGAAAAAGTAATCTAGTTACCTATTAATTTCGTAACTAGTAATATAAATTGGTTACTTTTTAAAAGTAACTTGCCCAACACTGACATACATATCTGTACATCTGTTTACCAGAAGTAAAGTAACACATTTTTATCTAAAATTATAAAAGTCAAGTCCATATAAGAAATACGTAAAATGATAAAACGTTATCTTTGTAGGCGTAAAATGATGCAATTTCAAAATTTTTACTATATAATTATATGCACATACTAAATGTATCATTTTAGGTACCTATATCATCTTGATTTTCTTGAATTTTAAGTTAAAGTTAAATAATATTTACGTACATATTGCAGATTAAATTATGTTTATGCAATTCGCTATAATATATATACTACATAGAAATACCTATAGAATATACATTAGGTATAACATTTTCGAGTATTACGTCAGCACATTTTTGGCTTTTTTAGAGACCCCATCCTCCCCCTTGTCAACAAATGCCAAACCTCTTACTTTATTATGTCAGCGTATGTCCGACGACCCCCTCTATTTAATAAAAAAAAAAATTCCGAATTTTATACGAAATAATTAAAAATAAATTAACAATTTTGTTACATATTTTGAATTTTATTTCACATTTTTTTTTTTTTATTACTGCTGACGTTAACATGGTTCTAACCTCCTTATCAGCAAATTAAACACACGACAGACCCCCCCCCCTCTCCCTAGATGCTTACTTAATACTTAAACATCCCCATATACATGTAAAGTTTATTACATATTAGTACAGTGTGCTGCTACTAGAAAAAATACCCTAGTTTAATAGTCGAATCCTGAGGCAATCCAAACGTCTTTACCCCATCATAACATCAAGGAAGAATCACTTAATAATTAGCAGTGTGTCACATCATATTAAAAACATATTGTAGCTTTTCCAACGATCTTTTATAACATATATTTAAAAGATAAAATGTTACGTTGTTATAAAGAAATAACAAAAATTACCTACCTAAATTAAAAAATTTATTAACGTAATATAGAAATTAGAAAATTAATCAATTAACTATGAAATGTATAATTAAATATTATTAATATAACGGTATTAATTGTTTAATATTATTAAAAAAAGTTTACAGTTTTGTCTTTCTTTATTTTTGTATATTTTGTTAATATATTTATATATGTATATTATATTCACGTTAGAGCAAAAAATAAATAAAAAATAATTTCGAAATTCACGGTGTCGCCTAACCTATTCGCATATATTAATATCTTATAAGTTATATTACACTTTAATGTTAATATCTTAAAGAACATAAAATATAATTTTATAATTAAATTAATGGCTCAAAAAAATCTTTAAATTACTAATTATTTTGTACGGTTTAATCGTTACTATAAAATTATAGAATACATAGATATACAATATTATAATGTAGGTACTTATATATATAATAATATTATAATGTATATTTTTGTACGGAATTTATATTACTAATTCGGATTAAACAGTCCAATGTTTGCCACAACAAAATCATAATCACTTGTATGTCACGTAAAATTAAACAATAAGTATAAAGAAATCTTAAATCTTATCAACCAACAGGTTACAAATAATTCTTAGTATCTAACGTCAGATTTAAAATTAAATCAACTTTTGTACTGATTAATAATAATAAAAAAATATTTATATGTAATAGTATATAGGTACCTATCTAATAAGGATTTCTGACCAGTATGTCATAATGGGAAACGAAATCTCCTCTGTCGCGCACCACCCAATACATATTATAAATACTTACTTACATACGTCAATATACAAACTCGATAATTGAGTTATTGCAATGACGTTGAAACTACATATTTTATTATTTTGTAGACAAATCGTGTAAATAGACAACAATTTTTAACGTAATCAAAATAAAATGCATTTTATTTTATTTTATCGACGGGATATTGGATTAACTATTGCGTGCATATGTATATTTCGATTTTTTTTTTAATATATCTTATGTGAGTAATATCGATAGACTATATAATATATATATAGTATATTTATAACGAAAACGAATAAGTCGAATTTCAAAACATTTTGGCAACCATATACAAGAGTCAAATAAATTGATGGTAACATTATTATTATAATAGGTACCTATATTCCAAGGTTAACTAATTATTTTTTAATATATCATATAAGTAGGTACCTAGGTATTTAACCAAAAGTTAATAAAAAAAAATCATATTAAATATTTTTGAGCAATAGAATACGAATTTAAGTTTTATTTTAATTTAATTTTAATGATAAACATCTAAAATAGTTCTATTTTTTTTTTCTCTACCTAACTGTAATAGCCGAGATAAGATAATAAATACATATAAAAATCATGGCGTATTAAGGCTATTAAATAAAAGTTAATTATATTAGGTACTACAAAAGGTAAAAATATGCAAACAAAAAACCAATTATTACTTTTTGATAATTAACGTTTTTTCCGCTCTTGTTGGTTAAGTCAAATTGTACTTTTAAATAAACCTAACGGTCCTAATGGTCAACTATTTTTATCCTAATGGATAACTATTTTATATAATTTTATCCATATTTATTTGGTATGTCAAAAAAATTTTTTTTAAACTTTAAGATAATAATTTATATTGACGTGAAATATAATCGAATCAATATTAGAAAACAATGTATATATAGGAATATATGAAACTTAAACTAATTAATTAAAACTTAATAAAAAAAATTAAGAACACACTAAAGTAGACAAACTAGTTAACTAACATAATACGAGTACCTATATTATATATATAATATGTATATAAGTAAACTTAGAGTAACATATTAAGTATAATATAATCAATTTGGTTACTTTTACTGCAATATTACAAACAATAATAACTACCATAATATTTAGGTGCTAGAGTTAAGAGTTAATTAGTTGTCACTGTAAAAAAAAAAAAAAAACACGAAAAATTGCACTTAAAATACTAAATTATTGTGGTAAATTGCATTCATCAAATTTCTTTCCAAAAAATATGCATACCATACCATCACGATCGTAAAAAATTATAAATACATCTCATCTCACATTAAAATTAACAATTATCATTGCAGCTATAGCCTAGCTATAGTTTTGTTCTGTATTGCAAATCTTATCATGAGATTATTTGATTTCTATTGGTCAGTAGCCTAATAATTACAATATTTATTATTATTATTATTATTATATATTAGATATATAATTACTTCAAATTGTTGTATAGTTATTAATTGTAAGTCTAAGAAAAGTTGACGGAAATGCATCGTATAAAATAGCGATGAATCGATAATACGTAGTTTTGTTTTTATGTAGAAATATATTTAATATAAAAATGTTAAATTACAAAACATAAATCTAGAAAATAATGAAAATTGCACTTAATTGTTTTAGATTTCAACCGGCACAGTTACACGAAACAGACTTATGTCTAGCTTATATCCAATAATATTCATAATATAATATAATAAGCAACAAATTTGAACAATAAAAGACAAGTTTCACATTTGAGCCCTACTACTAAAATATTACCAAAGTAAGTAAAAACCCAGGTATGTCCTTTATATAATTCTATATATTAAAGTTCATCGAAAATACTTACGGTGCAGATACACTATAATATGATGCGTCCTATTTATATCTTCTCCCACGATGATTTGCACGAACGATGAAAATATATAATAGTATAACACTGCAGCAGCTGATAAACCACTATAATTAATATGTGAATATTATAAATTCGGACTTATTTTACAATCATTACAAATTGTTCTTTTATTTATGTACAAAATAAAAAACAGTAATAGTAAACAAAACCGTGATAGGATCGCGGACGTAAATGAGTTACTCGAGCACGCTGCGGAACAACTGATGGTGGTGAGACCGTGTGCTAGCAATCGGTTTGAAGAAGTCTTAAGAGGCGGAGTCTACCGTCCAGCTGTCGCCATGCATATAAAATGCATTTTACATAATTTTTCTTTCTGTCGTCTTTTTCTCACCCCTTTCCCACTCTTCACCTGCTGAAACGTGTATACTGAGATTTTCATTTGCTATATAGATTTGTCGTTTCTTTTTTTTTTTCTTTTTTTTTTCTTTTTATAATATAAAAACCCGATCCATTAACCGGCTCGCCGTGTAGATATGAGTGGATTAGTATATATTTTTGGCTTGGAAAAAAAAACGTATTGCACGAAATCACAATCTCCGTAGACAGACAACGCGTTATTTTTTTGACCAATATGATATACGCGTTTTAAATTTATTACTTTTATTTCTACCTATTACTGTTACTGTATTATATGCATATTTCTACATAACTGTTCTAACCAAAATACATCACGCGTGGAAAGCAGACATATCTACTGGTATTATAATATAGAATTTAAGAATATATAGTGTTTACCATCAAAATTCGGGGTCACGAACGCCTTATGAAATCCATTTATTGAAACCGAAACAATAACGAGTAAAATAAACTATACACCTTTCTAAAGAAACTCCAGGGACCAAAACCGGAATCTTAGTCGAATTCGTGTGTACGAGTTGACATTTTCTTCCGTTAACCGAACCACGGCTGAAATGTGTTTCATACACATATAAATATTTTGTAATAAACCACAACATGCTCATTGTCCAAATGTCTGTAGTATGTCTACTAAACCATTTAAAAATATCTGAATATAATGTCATAAATTAACTTTAAATTTAGTAAACGTATCCATATAATATGTCTACTAACATCAAATATTTTTATTTAATTTTCAAATGAAAATCATAATGTTTATATAACGTACCTTCGATGAGTCGAAGAAAAATAATCTCCCTATAATTTGTTTAATTTCCTGTACCTACCTACATATTTAACTCTAGGTTGTAGGATATACAAGTAGCCTATAAGAATAAAATTCAAATAATAGGTTAAATTGGATATTCAAAAAATACAATATTAACTCAGACAGACCATTTTTTTTTTTATACCATACATTTTTATTAAGCAACTATAGGTACTATTGAAAATTGCCATAAACATTTTTATCGTATTATTAGATTAATAAAATTCATAATGAAACGTAACAATATATAAAAACATACGTTATATACAATTTTTTTATTAATTAATAATTTTTTAAATTAAAAATTAATTTTCAGTATAATCGAATGGCTTGAATTTTTCAAAAGACATTCAGTATAAGTCTAATATTTTTTGATTGCATGACCAACTTATGAGACATTGACTATACACTGGACACAAAAAATATTCAAAAATGAACGGATATCAAAATTCTCATAACCTAATTATTTGGAAAATAATATTATAAAATTATTTTTATTATTTTTACTAATCTATTTTTGCTTCTTGCTTTTATACTCACATTATTTAATATGTTTACCTAAACATAATATATTATATTACATATTTTCAGAAATATCTGTCTATTTAAGACTTATGAGTTATTATGGGTTTAAACAACATTCAATTCTTGAATAATTTAACATTCTCTATCAATATGTCATTCAACCAAATATTAACATAATAGGTATCTAATATATTACGTATAGGTATTACTTATTATAACCTCTATTCTTCATCTCAGAGGGAAACTAATTTAAGGGGTCGAATAAGGATAATTGAGAAATAAAGGGCTAGTCCCTTTCAAAATAAATTTTATACTGCTCAAATTATGATAAAAAAAACTCCAAGATGGGGGTGATCACCACGTCGCCCCCGTCAAATCTGCCACTGCTTCACTTATTGATGATTCATAAATCCATTGTATTTCATTATATTTTTAATTTTAGTGTACTTCATTGGTCGATTATAAAATTGCTTATGTAGCAAGAAAATATCAATTTTTTATTATAATACCACACATACAAGATTATTTTTATAATAATTTTAATCTTTTGATTTTAGTGGAGTTTCACCGTTTAAATCTCTCTTCGTATTATATATTTTACTTAGTTTTGTTTAATGTCTTAATGCATTTTAGTTCCACGCATCGATTTATCATTATTTAGATCAAATATCAATACCCGGTATTAGCATTGTTCTTAGACACAAAATAGTTCAATATGAGTCAATAAGAGTCAATGAAAAAGAGGTATCCAAATAGTTTCGCGGCTAAGTTTTATCTGTACTAATTAAAAATTAAATACGAATAATTGATTAAAATCTTAAAGGATTGAAAAAAAAAAATTTACATATTGTAAAAAAAATTATTACATTACACACAATATTATAATTATAAATATTATCGTCAATCATTTCTCGGAGCAAAGATATAAATGGTAATATCTCCTTCGCAAAAAAAGAAAGTATATCAACCCTTATTATCACGACTTTATTTGAAATTTTAATCGTATCAACTGTCTATTAAAGTTTTTATACAAAATCATTATTTAAATAGTTTATCTAGGTAATGTTAAATACTTAAACACATACCTAACCTACGTATACTACACAATTATAAGGTAGATAAGCTTTTTAGAAACATGTAATAAAAAAAAACTTACGGTATTCAACGTTACTATAAAACATAAAATACTTTAACAATATCTACGGAAATGAATAAATTAAAAGATTAGAAATTCATCGATACCATTTGATGTATATAGCGAATTCCACCAAAATACATTTCTAGTCGTTGCTGCAATTTAATCGGTTATCTTTCTTTTTTATGTGTATATTTATGAGTTATGAGTGTAAAGCATTTTATAAATTCAGGTAGTGAAAGAAAGTTATTTGCTAATATACACAGTTTATACAAAAGTTACATTTAGAAGCGATTAAAACATATTTCGGTAAAAAAAAAAAAAAAAACGTGGCACGACTGAATTCTATCATATTTATATAGTTGAGTCTAGTCTTATCCGTTTAGAACTTAATTCCATTAATAGTACATTAAATTACTAAATTACATTATATCTACACTTAGTCTATACTCTACTTTTTCATAACATAATTTATTTTAGACATGTTCTTCGCCTACGTTTTACATTGAAATATGAATTATACGTACTTAAACTTAGCCAGTGCTCGAATTGAAAAATGGAAGAAGCGTTACTCTTCGGCTTTCAATAAATGAGTGTTCCCTCAAGCTATGTAATTCGTATACTATACAAATAATTGGTAAGGGTGCTCTTAAAATATTATAAAATAGCAGAAGATCTCTTCCTCCTGCGCAACCCCCCCCCCCCCAAAAAAAAAAAAAAAAAATTTGAACACTGGACTTATTTGGACGTATTAAAAAATTTACCTTATTACTTTAATAAACATAATATAATGAAACGCCTTTTTAAACAAATGGTTAAAGGGTTTTTTGTACATTTATTAAATAAAAATCCCTGTTGCTGACACACAGATGATATCTACGAAACATATAAGTAAAATATACTGGTATCTACTAAATTTTTGATTTGTATTTTATTTCCTATTTCTATAATTTTGTTATATTTTTGTGCACTCAGTAGTCAAGACGCTACAGTAAATTTAGGTGTAGGGTGAATCGGCGTAAGTGAAAATCCTATAGTTTTATAGTTGAAAAAAAAATGCAATTTGCAATTCCTATCCATATTTGAAATATTCTACATCAATTTGAAAATTCATACATATAATATTGACAACACTGTTTTGTTTTTAGTTTGCATTTTATTCATGTTTACATTGTGAATCGTAAAATCACTGTTTTTGCAAACAGACGTAAGTGTGTAACGTTATATTAAATATACTTTTTCGTCCATCAAAATTACTCTGGAATTTCAAATTGAATCAAGTTGTGTAATTTTTGTCTAGTTAATGTGTTTGGTACCTACTATTATTTATTAAATTCGATAGTCAATGAATATGAATTTAGCGTGATTACGCTCTTACCATAAGTAAAACGGTCATCGGGGTAAATTATTCGGGGCGATCATAAATAACCATAAATACATCGGGATTATTGGGAAAATGCGGTATGGCGTAATATATGCAGTACATTCACGATAAGAGGTAAGTACCACTAAATATTTCAGTTCGGCGACTTTAAATCGGATTTTTGGGATGCGAAAGAGAATACCGAAATACACGTCGCAGTTACAGCTCACCCTGTTATCATTATAATACGTTATATAAAAAAAAAAAATATGTAGGTTCAGCACACTAAACAATAAATATTGCAGACGTTTTCATTCTTAGCGTTTCATTTACCTACAATTTGAATATACATTTACGCGCCCTATAAATAATATATCCGTGAAAATAATATAGGAACACATAAATAGCACATGCACGTGATAATTTTCGACGACGATGTTGTCATCGTCAGTGCTAAAAAGACCTAAATCTGATAATAGAATATAATAACAATGTTGTCGATTATACGTACACGTAGGTGCCTACGTATTATACTCGTACCCAAGGCTGGGCGTTAACGAGTTAGAAGTTAAAATTAAGTTAAAAAGTTAAGTTAATTTTAATTAAGTTACTTAACACGTTACTTTTTTTCAGATTAACTTTTAACTTAATAAGTTACATTTTTATTAAAATTAACGTGTTAACTTCAAGTTAACTTTATACAAAAATAGGTATTTTGGCAGTTAGGAGTTATTTTCTGATTTCTTATATAAATGACGTGTTGTATTTTTATTTTTACATGTATACACTTTTTAAGGCAGAAGAAGTCCCCAGTAGTTTTTTTGAACGTAAAGAGCGTAACTATCCTTTTTTACTTTTTTACCATATATAGGTATATCGACTTTTTTTCCTAATTAAGAAATTTTAACTTTTAACTAAATTAAGTTAGTTTTTTTTTCAAAGTTAACTGTTAACTTTAAAAGTTACTCAAAATCTACGAGTAACTTTTAACTTAACTTAGATTATATGATTTTCAATTAACTTAACGAGTTAAAAAATATAGCTTAACTTGCTCAGCCTTGTTCGTACCTATAGTGTATTCTATATTTTATGAATTTTATTATTTTTTTTTTCGTTTTACTTGGAAATGTAAAGTAGATATATATGTAGGTATATACGTTTCTATATTTTGAAAGTGAAAAATAGTACTTAATTATAGTACATGTACATGTTTATAATATTATTACGATAAGTACCTATTCTGTTCACAATATTATAACTGTGGATAACCATAAATAAATCGTATGAAATATTAACTGAACAATACCAGTGATGTACACGAGTTTGGACACGTTTCAACCAGCATTTTCCTTCCAATTTTATCAGGCTTAGGTACGTATATCTTCAAAATGGTCAATAATTCTACACATCATTATTATTATCAGTATAACATTTCCTTAAATATCTCCGAAAATCATATAGTTGTAAAAAATTTTCAATTCAATCGAAATACTTTTTTCATCTCTTGAAAATGTTGATGATGATAAGTTTAAAAAAAGTTTTAATACATTTCTACGTAGATATGTACTTATAAATTGTTATCATAGTTTTCAATGTTATTTAGTTATACTAATAAATATATACCTTATATAGATACTATATAATACTATTATTATAATATTATATACCCATTTATTACTATTATAAAATTATTATTATTGAAAAATGTCAAAGAAATTATATATATATATATATATATATATATGTATTTCTTGTCGTAACAATACAAAAATATCGGAATAATATATTTAAATATTATTTTATTATGTCTATCGGTATGATCACCACAGATTCTATTGTTCTCGTCGGGAACGATCCTACGACCTTGAAATGTACCTATAGAGAGCTACCATATTAGCTTCGTATTGAATCATAATATCGTAATATGCCAAACAAATTTATAAGAACGATTATTTTGCTGTCGTGATAACCACACTTGGTAGGTCGACGGTATAGTGGGGAACGTAAACAAATAACATAACAATCAAAATATGACATAAATATCGTGTCTATAGTATCATGGATCAATGAGTGTACACGAAGATTTCGATCATAACTTCAGATATCAAATATTAGTAGTACACTATATATTTCTCTTATCAGTGGAAGTGGCGGGTGATAAAGGGGGGTGGGTCTTAATTAAAATGTCCACTGTACAGTGTAAGTACCTAACTAATATAATGCCACAACAGCCGCAGTGATTTTAATAATATACAAGCCGGTCAGTAAGGGATGGAAGCACTTCGCTCGTTGGGCAGAATACTGGTGGTAGATATATTGAATTTGGAAGTAATGATAAATCATCTCTCGATAAAACGATTCTGAACGAAGTTACGGTATATACTTATAACATATAGTTTGAGTATTACTGTTGTCTGTCGGTAATAACAAAAATTTACTTATGACGAAAAACTTCAAAATTAAAAATTTCTATAAATAGCCTAAAATTGGGAAAAAATGTTTACGTTGATTTTTTACTTGTATACGTTTTTGGTAAAATTTTAAAATCCATTTTCCCCGATATTCGGAGAAATTTCATACCAAATAATACATGTTGACGAAAATTTAAAACGAATATTAAAAAAAAAAAATGATGTCTACCGAGTTTTGCGATTTTTGACTATAGATAGAATGAAGTATTTTTAACATTGAATTTAAATGTCAAGTGTTAAAACCTAAAATTAACCCTTTTATAACAAAAAAATTTTAAAATTGCTAAAAATAGCGTAAAATGGGGGAAGAAAATGTCGAAAATGTTTACAATAATATTGTGATTAGGTAAATACATTTCATGTAAAAATTTCAAGACTTTATGACTATTATTTACGGAGTTATAATGAAAAAACCATATTCAATTTTAACAAAATCATTCTTTAACCGGTTTTCCTTAACTTTTTGTCACGCGTGTAACGCAAACATTAAAAAAAAAAAAAAAATTAAAAATTATCTGTTTTAAGTACCGGCTCGATGCAATTTGTTACCGGAAAATGGTGCTGCGTAGTGGTGTAACAGTCGGAGCACTCCTGATGTAATTTTTGGGTACAGACATAAAACTAAAAAAAAAAAAACAAAACATATCATTTTAATATCATCATCATCATCATCATCGTCGTCGTCGCTCCGTTCGGAATCTAATAGGTATAGGTAACTGCGTAAAAATTATTTGAAATAAAAATTAAAGACTCGACTGAGAATAATATGTAAACTAAACGGTTTCAAATTGAATTTATTAAAAAGAAAAAAAAAAGGGGGGGGGATAAATTTTATTTAGCGGTTACCTTGAACAATATAGAAATATAACGTACCGCGTGTAAACTGTAGGCGTTCGGCATAAACGTCCACATGGAAACGTCCACTGCTAATTATTATAGGTGTTACTCGAGTTTTTATAGATTTGCCGGCCTCGAATACGAATTTACGAGCTTTCGTTGAATAAATATATAAATTTTTATATATTTCAAACACCGGTCGGTAAATAGTGTCATAAAGATCGATTGTTATATATCATTTTGTTTTCGTGTCAAAAATTCAAAATACACGTACATATACGTACTAAATACATATATATATATATATATATACAATATAAAATCATACACGTTCATACGTATTTTATCTCGACTAGGTCACGTAAAACAATAACGTACATAATAATAATATAATATATTATGGTAGGCCATATGAAAGAGTTTTACGAAGAAACAAAACATATTCAGTCAGTTACATATTATATTGTACATTACGTATAGTAGAGTCGTGGCCGATAATTTAATGTATATTTCTGCAGTGGCTTAGCTGTACGAGGAGAGAGAGAGGGCCAATGTCGTAATTTTTTTTTTTCAGTAATATTTTTTGTGGCCAAAGATAATAATGGCCAATATCGCTAATGACCAACGGGCAGATATAAGTACAAAGAATTATTAAATTTATTTTTTGAGATTTTGACACGTTTGCTCGTCTTGTACCAAGTCACCACCGATAAATACGGGGACAATGTATAATGTATAACATGAACATTATACGTTTACTTTGGGCTGGACAAAATTTACCGTTCACGATTATTTTAACAGTCTTCGGGTATGTATATAAAAGATAAATATAAAGATAATTCGTATTACTCTCGCTGTCATCACGTTTATTTGAATACACGTATGGACGTGACAATTCACACAGGCAGACGACAGGCACGTATCTAGATCATCATTTTGTTTTTTTGGCGGGGGGGGGGGCGATAAATTTAATAGGTTTTCTTACCTTTAGGCTCTTTTTTCAGCCAACTCGTTGGCGTACGTATTATTCTTGCGTTTATTCATAATAATAACTAATAAACGTAGGTATAATATTATTATACAGTAATACAATAGAAAACTCGAAATGCCAAAACTCATATACAAACCGTTTGCAAATTTGATTTTCACTTAACGGTTATCACAATATTATATACACATAGGTTAGGTGTAAACACTTGGCTTATCAGTTAATTGAAAATATCGCACTAGTAAAATTCACCACTAGATGACGTTGAACACACGGCAGAGGACCAATTTATATCATATTTCTATTGATTTATCATATATTATCACCAAAATTTGTTTAGTCATTTGACGAAATTATAATAATTAATACCGGTTCTTATAGCGCTATAGTACTGGGGTATTATTATACAATTAATTAACTATCTATCCCTATTGTATCCTTAATATCATATGGGCTTTGGGGGGGACCGCTCCTATTGCCCCCCCCCTTAAATACGTCCCTGACGCAGGACATGCTTTTACTATGACTATATTATATTCTATATTTCGTATATTTAGAATAAATAATTCAAGCATTATTATTAACCGAACGTCCGTGATTTTAATTTTTGTAACTATTTT
Source organism: Pemphigus obesinymphae (assembly GCA_025469235.1). Lineage (NCBI taxonomy): Eukaryota > Metazoa > Arthropoda > Insecta > Hemiptera > Aphididae > Pemphigus > Pemphigus obesinymphae. The sequence continues at coordinate 3,110 of JAIPRL010001197.1, read as the reverse complement.
CATTCTCAAATAATATATATATATATAAGCTATATATAGGTACCTGCAGTGGCGTCATTTCAGTTTTTTTATTTTTCCAGGTGGCGGCGACGCATTGGAGCATTGGCAGGCCACTTTTTAAATTAGTGGCGGTGTCGTTGCACACCCTACCGCCCTAAATGACGCATATGGTAGGTACTCGTATCTGACAAATACTATACTAACATTATTCGTTATATATTTTACGACAATACGTACCTACTTTCCGAATAGTACAGTAAAAATTTGCCCATCTTAAATTAACATAATTATTTATTTTGTAATGTTATCATTATAATAATTAAGACGTATTTCAAAATTACCCGCGATACCGAGATATATAAATATTTTTGATTATATCCTTCTGGAAATAATTGTTTCTTTTTCTATCTATTATATTCATATTAAATAATTAGGTTATTACAATTAAACCAATTGACAATTATTTATTACTATGTTAGGGATTATAAAAATATGAAATTCGTCAAAATTCACCGGTTAGCGAAATCGTGTTTTCGATTTCCATGATCCATCACCAATCAATGTTTTCGCCTAATTACATTCTCGTTCTACTTCGGGGACGGGTTTTTTAAAGCTTTACAGTTTTCAAGCCATATAAGTGATCTTTACGTATATAGATGAGTCCGTGGGTTTATGTTAAGGAGCCTGCGGGGTCGTCATAAACAGAAAAATCTTAAAACACGGTGGTCCTCGACCAAAAAGTAAGATTTCGTTCGTCCCATATAGTTGAAAATCAATATGCAGTATTCCAGTAACTAACTTGATTACATGATTATAAATGAGTGATAACGTAAAAATAAGAGACTAAAAGTAATTTTAATATAATATAATTATATTTAAATAAATCATTATATTATTATAATAATAATTTAATATAACTTCTGATTGTAGAGTATCTTTTCTATTGTAGGTATGTATCTGTTGGATAAATTTATGTCCATATTCTTAGTACAAACTGTGTGCAAGTAAAAGAAATAATAAAATGAATTTCTTATTATTTTCTTCCTTTTATTTTCACGTTCAAACAAACTAAAAACCTATACATGCCCAGAAAGTTAGGAGGATACCATGAGCATATTATATAATATGAAAAAGGGCCCCACTCCTATTTTAGTTTTAGCAGAGATCCGTGCAGACTTAATGCTAATTGGGAACCGCTGATCTAATATTATATACGTTATACTTGTATAATATTAATTTATTTTTCAAAATTTCGAAATATGCAAATATTTTTTTCATTATATTATTTCTACTTCCACCTTTAAATACATTATAACGGTCCACTCTTTAACATTTTTAAAATCATTAATGTTTCAAAGCCATAACCGGTCTTTAAGTAGATACTCTATTCGATATACTTGTTTTATTAATATTAATAAAATTTATTAATATTTATTTATTATTACTATAGTCTACAATTAATTGGTATCCATGGTAATTGGGAAATCATCAAAATCCTTTATACTCATATACTCATATGTATATATGTATATATGTATATATAACCTGACCTATGACCTAACTATTATTAAAATGAAAAATATCTATTTTCACTGTACGTAAATATTTAGTTATCTACATAATATTATAAATATGATATCTTATACTTATATAATATAAACTCTACATGTGTCTAATGAAAAACGATCATCATTACATATAATATTATTATTATTATTAACTATTATTTTGTATAATATATTAATTGAACTGGAAACTATATTTATTATTATAATAGCTTCGTTTAATGAATTCTACAGGTTATATTATGTTAAATATTACTATAAAAACACAAAGAAACAATTGTAGCTATATGTGTATTCAATCAGGCCCATAACTAGGGTACAAGCAAGTCATGCGTGGCTTTAGGGCGGCAAAAAGTGACAAAATTTCGCTTCAGGGCGGCAAAATCAAAATATGAATATCGACAACGGACGACGATTACGTATTTTTTGTACTCTTGTTATATAGGTATAATTACAAAAAAAAATTGATAACTTTTTTATTTTGCTTATTTGCCATTTTTAAAGCGGTACTTAAATGTTGGCTTTAATATCTAGCGACGGCCCTGTATTCGATACACTATCCAGCAATATATAAAACTAATATATATTAATCAGTATGATTTATTATTAAATGCAGAAACGATATTTGATATCAAAATATACGTACCTATATATTAAACAATATTATACCAGCTATAAACATATTATATTATCAATTATTCTAGTTACAAATACATTTGACTTTTAAATTTTTATTACTACTAAAATGTAATGTAATGTCTTTGTAATAAATTATCGGATTTTAAGTAAAATTCAAAACAAATGACTCTATACGTTTATTCAGCTAAAAAACGATAATATACAGTGTAAGTATATATAGATTATAGATCAATACAATTTCATAATTTCTAAAATACCCATTAGTCTATTGAAAATTTAGAACACGCATTATCTATACATTGTCTTTATACAATTTCTTGTAAACATTAAGTACCTTTAAAATGCCTATTATATTGATAATTATCAACAAGGCTGGGCAAGTTAACGATATTTTTTAACTCGTTAAGTTAAGTTAATTGAAAATAAATATAAGCTAAGTTAAGTTAAAAGTTACTCGTAGATTTTGATTAACTTTTAAAGTTAAAAGTTAACTTTGAAAAAAAAACTAACTTAATTTAGTTAAAAGTTAAAATTTTCTAATTAGGAAAAAATGTCGATATACCTATTATATCGTAAAAAGGTAATAAAGGATGGTTGTTCTTTACGCTCAAAAAAACTACTCGGGACTTCTTCCTGAAAAAGTGTATAGGTACATGGAAAAATAAAAATACAACACGTCATTTTAAAACCCATGCATACATAAGAAATCAGAAAATAACTTCTAACTGCCAAGATACCTACATTATTGTTTGATTCACACTAATATAGTGTAAAATAAGCAGTACCTACTATACTTCAATATATTTTCTATACTGGATGGACATAAATACCAGCCTCCATGTAGTTAAAAAGACCGGGCTCAACCCAATATTCGTGAACGGCCAACGTCGTGGCGTGTGCGTGAGT